>JAAWVA010000466.1:0-21871 GCA_015227895.2 Colaptes auratus
CCTTTCCTTCCACCTGCACTGGTGTGGAAGATGAAGAGAAGTCCTGCCAGCTTTAGAGAACTGCCATGGTGGTGAGCCTTCACCCCTTCACCACTGCCAAAGGTCAGCTTTCAGCTTCCCACTGAGAGTTTGTAAAGTACCCTATAAATCCAAAGTCTAGCTTAAGCTAACCTGTGCTTGGCAAACGTAATAAGAAACATTTTGACAGCCTTCACTGCTGGGTCCCAGATGATTTTCTTGAGGGACTAATACACATGGGAGGGGGATATAGATTCCCTCTTAAAATCTCTCTTGGGCACTTCATTCCTGCTGGTGTTTGAGCCTTTTCTTGAGAGGTGGTTAGCCTAAATCACTTCTCAAACGTGACCCTCCTCACTGTGTGCCACTTCTTTTGTTAGCTAATGTCAGCCTAGGCCCTGCAGAGGCAAGTCTTTGCTCCATGACATGAGGCAGACATTTCCAAGCAGAAGGATTATTGCCTACACAGCACATCAGAATAGAGCTGTGAGGCTGAAGGACATGGATCACTCCTCATTAAAGGCATTTGGGTGGTCTGGACTCCCAAGTGGCTTTAAAAGCCTGAAGCCAGAAAGCTGCAAGAGAGATAGAGCAGCACTCAGCTTCTAGCAGGAGAGCTTTGAGCAGCCTGATCTGATCTGACTTTCTTTGAGGTCTGTTGCCTAAATGCAGTCCCAAGGGATTTGTTTTAGTCCTTATATAGGAATTTGGGCTTTGCTTTGGTTTTGGTTTGTTTGTTCTGGGTTTTGTTGGTTGGTTGGTTTGGGTATTTTCCCCCTTTTTGGGGGGGGTGGGGTGTGTGTGTGTGAGCGTGTCTTGTTGTTGGGTTCTTTTGTATTGAATTATCCTCCTGGCAAGAGAAGCAGAGACAGCAGGGCAAGACAGGTGATTCTCCCCATCTACTCGGCTCTGGGGAGACCACAGCTGGAGCTCTGTGTCCAGTTCTGGAGCCTCTATTGCAGGAAGGGTCTGGAGGTGCTGGAAGATGTCCAGAGAAGGGCCATGAGGATGAGCAGAGGGCTGGAGCTGCTCTGCTGTGAGGACAGACTGAGGGAGTTGGGGCTGTTCAGTCTGGAGAAAGAAGGTCTGAGGAGACCTAATTGTGGCCTTCAGTATCTGAAGGGGGCTCCAAAAAGCTGGAGGGACTTTTGAGGGTGTCAGGGAGTGATAGGAATCGGGGGGGAAGGGGAAAAAAAAACACTAGAAGTGGGTAGATTGAGATGATTGTGATGGGAGAAGAAGTTTTTCCCCATGAGGTGGTGAGAGCCTGGCACAGGCTGCCCAGGGAGGTGGTGGCAGCCTCCTGCCTGGAGGTTTTGCAGCCAGGCTGGCTGTGGCTGTGACAACCTGCTGTAGTGTGAGGTGTCCCTGGCCATGGCAGGGGGGTTGGAACTGGATGATCCTTGAGGTCTCTTCCAGCCCTGACGACTCTGTGATTCTATGATATCCTGCAATCCGTGGAGGTTGTGAGGCTCTCTGGTAGATACAAGTTAGCCATGCACACTGTGGTGTTGCTGTGATGCAACAGCAACGTTTTTTAGTTTAGAGTTAGCTGTATTAAAACATCCACTGACAGGAATCCATCACCAACAAAAATGACTCTGCAAGCTGGCAGCGCAGGCAGCATCCAAAGGGATAAAGAGTAGCTGTTCCTTAGAAACTGCATAAGCCTGGCTCTGCTGGAGCAGCAGTGCAAACAGGCTGAACTGGGAATTAGTGAGAGGGTATGAATCCAGCCCAACACATGTGACACCCATCAAAGAAAACAAGCTCACAGGAGCATGCAAAAGGGCAGTGGGTCAGAACAAAGTGCCGGAAGAGCACCCGGCTGCCCTGCCAAAGCCCCCAGAGCTGAGCAGAGAGGAGAGGCTGAGGCAGCTGGGGTTGCTTAGCCTGCAGAAGAGGAGGCTCAGGGGAGATGTTATTCCTCTCCACAACTCCCTGAAGGGAGGTTGTAGCCAGGTGGGGGTTGGCCTCTTCTCCCAGGTACACAGCACCAGAACAAGAGGACACAGTCTCAAGCTGCACCAGGGGAAGTTTAGGCTGGATGCTAGGAAGAATTCTTCCCAGCAAGAGAGATTGGCCATTGGGATGTGCTGCCTAGGGTGGTGGTGGACTCACCATCCCTGGAGTGTTCAAAAGAGCCTGGATGACAGACTTGGTGCCATGGTTTTAGTTGATGGGATGGCGTTGAGTGATAGGTTGACTCGACTCAGAGGTCTTTTCCAACCTGGTTAATTCTGTATTGAGAGACAGCCACAGCCACAGAGTCATGTGAGAGGCGAAACAAGGAAGCCTGTGAACGGAGACTGTGGCTACTCAGTGTGCTGAGAAAGCATTTCCAACATACTTTCCACACAAGAGATAATTGAAAAGATTCTAGGTACTTGTAGAGGGAAAGTGACAGGTCTGGAAAACTTCCATCACCTCTAACCATGGAGTGCCCATAAACACAGAAGCCTTTGGAGATCCGGGATGTGGCTGCTGTTTCGCTGACGCTGCCCTTCCTGAGACACTCATTTTTAAAGCTGGGGCTTATAATTGCTCCCCATCCTCTTTCCTCCAAGCAGTGTAAACTCTGGCTGCATGGGTAGGAATCATATTATTTTTGCATTTTTATGTAGCAATTTACACATCCCAGGCACTGAGAAGACATTGATTCAGCCTGACAGGGATGCAGCGAAGTAGGTAGGCAATTACTACTCTTATCCCCTTGCAAAACACTGGAGAACTGAGAAGACTTGCCCTTGGAGAGCATCCCAGCCAGAAGGAGGACTCAGGGCTGTGGGGAACCACCTGTCTTCATCCAGCTCTTGAACTGGCTGTAGGCAGAGAAGGAGAGAGGATGTGGAGAATGTGCGCTGTGCTGGAAGGGCTGAAATGTTTGTCTGATACTGGAGTTCAGAATAACTCTTCAGACTCCTGGGGGTTGGGTGTTTTTCTTTCCTTTTCTTTCATTTCTGACTCACACAAAGCTAATTGCATGGTGATGTTCTCTCGCTCTGCAGTTATGGCCTGTTTACTGTAGTTTTTCTAACCCAAACCAAAAGCCATAATGTGTGTGGAGCTGGAAAATGCTGTAACTATGAATTCATAAAATATTCCTTTTATTAAGTGGGTTGGCCAGAACTTGATGAATATGGCAGAATGAAAAAGGGCGGGGGGAAGGGGGGGGAACAAAACCCCCAAACCTTTCAGCATGGCAAAAGCCATGCAAGTTCATATGATTTGAATTAAATTCAGATAATAACCACACTTGGCTCAATGGTATTTGGAAAGACAGTTTGAAACACTCCTCAGAGACATTTCGTAGCTTAAGCTTGAAATGAGAGCTATGACTGACTGCTCCTTTCAAAGGGGAAGAAAAAGATTTCAGTGTGTTTGAGTACTTTTAGTAGAGCCTCTCTCTCCTCTTTCAAAGCCTATTTCCTTTAAAAGTTATATTTATAGATAAAAGGAGCATAGAGCAAAGAGATCTACATCTGCACCAAATGCTCATCTCTCTGTGCATCACACTCTCTAAATGTACACATGGTAATAAAGACCATTCTCTCTCTGTGTGTGAGGAAGGCTTTTCCTTTGGTCTGTATTACTCAAGCATTTAAGCAGCAAGTTCCTGAGCACATGCAAAGGCAGAGTTCTCACTGGAGCTGGGCTAGTGGTGCTTGACCAGGTAAATTAGAACATCTTTTGAAGCCTATGGGGAAAAACACATAGGTATCTATTAAAATCCTATTTTAAACAGTACCACTTGTTAGGCCACATCTCACTGTGCTGCTAACAACAACAATTTGTTTTCTGTAATGAAGGTCTGGCACTGAGAAAAGGGCAGTGGGAAGAAGCCAAGCCAAGAGTCATGCTATAAAACACACTCCCACCATCCCAGTATAGCTCAGAGCTGCCTCCAGGGAGCTCTAATTTATGTTGGCATCAACAGCCCCAGTAAGCCAGAGATCAGAGGCATGCCATAGACTCGTGCTTGATCAGTCCCTTACTCCACTGATACGCCCTCTTCCCTTGAGAGTCTGCAAAAACTTGGTCTATGTGAGGATTTGCAGGTGAGGGAGGCCTCCAGCCCTGCTGGCTGACAGCCTCAACGCTGCCCTGTGGTGGAGGCAAGATATGCTTCTGCTATCAAAATGCACCACTGGCACCAAACTGCTTTCAGATCACAGTGCCTGCTGCAGTTACAAAGGGTTTAACAACAGGGAGAAAAACAAAGGGCTTACAATGGGAGACATTGTTTGTCCACAATCACCTGCTTTTGCTGCTTTGCATGCATGACAATGCACAGCTTCCCTCACTACATTCCAGCAGGCCCTGCCAAAATAATTTAAAAGCAAGTAAATTAAAACCAAACTGTGAATAAGAAAGTCAGTCCCCTTAAAACAAAGGCAATGGGGTAGAATTTATCTCTCTCTGTGTGTGTTTCTCACACCATACCTCCAGTCTTTGTATTGTATTGAGGTGGGTTGGATTGTCGGATGGGTTGGACTCGATCTTGAAGGTCTCTTCCAACCTGGTGTATTGTATTGTAAACACTGCCCGTGCGTGGGCTCTGAACACACACAACCACCCCTCAAATCTGTGCATGTTTTTCCTCTCTTCATCTTTACTAAATAGCCCTTCCTCAGCTCCTAAATGGCCCAGATGTGCTTCAGCAGCTGTCCTTGGTCTCTCTCTAGCCTAAGTTTAATGGATGAGCACGTGTATGAATGCCCTATCATCAACTCATTAAACAGTACCTTCCAGATCACTGAAAGTACTTGGAAGTTGTGTTCTGCTCATAATACCTGGGTGCAACACCGCGGAGCAAGCTGTTTCCTTTCCAGAAGAGCTTTTCTGATGTGTTGCTAACACTTTTGTGACATTACTGATTAGATTACCTGTTAGAATGAAACTACTTCCTATTGGCACTGTCAGGAGCCAGGCACCTGTTCTCTTTATCCAATAAATGGGAGTTTGCTTCTCAGGTTCTTTCCCAAAATACCTTTTTATCAGTGATTCATCTTTCATGATCGAGCCTAAGGTGAGGAGGGAAGGAAAGTAAAGGATGTGTGCCAATGTGATGGAGGTAATAAGGACACGTGCAAGCAAAATGTGTGTGAGTTATGCTGAAACTGAACTCGCTGTGGGTATGGGACTAATTCTTCCTCCAGATGCATTTGGAAGCAGCAGGCAGGACCTGCATGCATGTGCTTGAACATAGGCTTCAGTCACGACAGGCCGAAGGGAAGCAGCAACAGAACACAAGGTTTGGGGCATTTGCAGAGCTCAGAGCCAAAATTTACCTCTCCAACAAACTCCAGCAGTGACAGACTCAAACCATCCTTCTACAGCTACCCCATGTTCAGGTATGCCTTCTGTCAGCTATAACTGACGGTCCTGCATACCTCTGAACGGCACAACCACTGCAACACATTAGCAGACCAGCCCTTCAGGGCATCCTGAGGAGACACTGGCAGGAGGTCATCACAAGTGTCTCCGGCTGGAGCTGGATGAAACGTCTGAGTAAGTTGTTTATGCCTGCGTTTTGAAGTCAGAACAGCCTCACAGGGATCTGCAACCTTCAGGAATAATAAAGCCAGCAGTACGCTGTGAGATGGTTAAAAATCAAGGAGTAGGAAGCGGCAGAGATCTGTGAACGAGCACAGTTTGTAGGAGCTGCGTTTAGAAAAGAGGGAAGGATGGTGTCACCGGGAGAAGCAGGACTGTGTTGAGCAGAGAAGGTGGCTGGAGCGCACTGAGGGAATGGAGGAAAGGGATTATTTGAAACAGAAAGAGGCTTGGGAGAGATAAGCCTGGAACCTCACCACGGGCAGGACAAAAGGAGTGTGAGGCTTGGGGAGACAAAAGGAAAGACAGGGTCTGACAGCTCAGGCTTCCTAGGCGAGAAGACAAAGCGAGCCCCGAGTACTGCAGCGGCGCTGTCAGTGTCGTTGCTGGGTCTTTCTCATCTGTCAATTGTTCCTCAGGGCATTTTCCACCAACTCCTACACTGCTGGTTTTCCAGCATACCACGGATTGCCCTATTCTCCTACAACCAAACCTGTCTCGGTACCCCATGCATGGTCTGAATCAATTAGAAGTTCCTTTACGCGACAGCTTCTTGGTGGTTTATCTATTGCCCATGCAAAAAGCGTTGTGCATGCAATACTGCTGCTGTTCTGGTAAGCCTATGCTCCTAAGCTTACCTGATTTGCTGCTGATTTTCTTCTGCTTCTAATTATAAAAGCTTTGGGCAGTGAAGCTTGCATTTATAGGTCTTTCTAGACCCCAAAGAGCTTAATTTAGTTCAGTAAGGTTTAACGGTGTTTGATGCTCAACGAGAAGAGATTCAAGCAACCTGCTCCAGTCTGTTCTGCTGAACAGCAGCTCCCGATTTAACAGGGCACAGGGGTGAGAGGACTTTTTTTAGCTCACTGGGCCACTCTTTTTTGCTCTTCAGAACATTATTCTTGGAAATAGCTGAGGCACACAGTACCAGCCCTGCCTGGGTCGAGTCTATTATCCCAGAAGTGAAAATACAGCAGAATAATGTAGACAATGCTAGTCAAAAGGAAAAGGAGGTGATGATCATGCAAAAACCCTCTCAACATTGAAAGCAAAGGAAAAACGAAAAGGAACACCTTAGCCTGCAATTTATCCTTAGCTGTGAATTGACCCTTTGTTTTCCCACCTGCTTTGCTAAGAAAGCCATGCAGGGTGTCTTGGGTCTCCAGTGAGAACCCTTAGAGCAGTATGGTCAAAGAGAAGCCAGCACCTGCTTCCTTCTTCCCTCATCCCTGTGCCTATGAGCCCTGCAGGAGATGAGATGTGCTGAAGCAATGGGCTGAAAATAGAGCCATGGTGAAAGAGGAGTGACTTCTGGTGGAGGAAAGCAATAACTGTGCTGCACAGGCCTGCCAGACTGAATATAAAAAGAGCCTGGCTGAGGCACTTGGTGCCATGGTTTAGTTGATGAGATGGTGTTGGGGGATAGGTTGGACTCGATCTCAGAGGTCTTTTCCAGCCTGTATAATTCTGTATTCTCTTGACCTGAAGGGGCCATGCAGAGCTGTCTTCTCATGATCTCTTAACGTGGCTAGGTAAAGCACATTTAGGACCTCTGTGCAGATACAGATGCTTCTTTCCTTGCCACAGGCCTCTTCAGCAATCATCACCTTCCAGATAGCAAGTTCAAAAGCAATCCATCCTTTCACCAGGCCCTGGCTCCTCATGGCACAGGCTGGTGAAGGGTATGAGTGTGTCAAGGCTGAAGAAGCAACATAAAGAACTTCAGTAAACCCTTCTGAGAGCTTTAGTGAGGAAGGTACTACAGTAGACCTTTACAGTAAAACAATTTAAGTAATTAGAGAAGTGTTTCCTATGTAACTGCTCTGATGATCATAGAGTGTGCTTTAACAAAGAGAGTTCAAATGCACAGGTTGCTGGAGCTTGCCCAGCTGGACAGTAGCAAGGCAGACAGGTCTCAGAGGAAGGCATCTGCCAGGTGGGCAACGACCAATTCCTCGAAGGAAGAGTCCATCAGACTCATCATCTTTTTCACCAAATGGCATGAAGAGGGTCAGAAAAGACCAAGGACAGCCAGCCCAAGCATACAAGATCAGCTGTCCCTACAGATGCAGTTTTTCCATGTCTGTTAGCAAACGGGCAGGGAAGTCTCTGGACAGCATGAAAGCACGGCTTGGGCTGTCCCTGGACCAGAGCATTAAAAAGACATTCTCTGGAACAAATAACTTGATTTGCAACCAAAGCCACCCACCCTCAGTGCAAACAGAACCTGCATGAATTGTTATCTTGGGTATGCCATCAGCTGCTGGTTTCTTCTGCATAAACCACAAGCCAGTGTTCACTGGAAGCCTTAATGAAACAGAATGGTTTGGTTGAGGCAGAAGTCAGCAGGGGCCAGGCATGCAGCCCGGCACTCAGGCCTAGCGGTTCCCAGTGCTTGTTTGGTTTTGTTCCACTCACTTTTATCCCCTTCCCTTCATCCTCACAGCAGCAAAGAGATGTAGAGAGTCAACAAGACACACTGCACCCTGAGAGGGTGAGTGTGCGAAATCCCAGGCTCTGCACAGCCTCACTGGTGCTGACACTCTTCCCCTTCTGCACAACTGCAGTCTGAAGCAGCTGGGACTTGTACATGGTCATAGAGCTGGTAGTCAGACAGCAAACTGCTTTGCTTAGTTTGACTTGCTCTAAGTGGTGGCACAGCGCTTGAAGCCCTTAGATGAAGTCACAGCAAAGTGTTCTTGGTTGATTTGCCTGTTCAGCACATCCAGCCCATCAAGGAAATTTTACCTCTATTCTACATGAAAGAGTCAAAATTGTTTCCACAGAGAGGTTAAAGCTGTTTTAGGTGGGTTCTCATGCCATCATATGCATAGCAGTGAAACACACACACATTAGCTAGGGATGATGGAGCAACTCTTCCACATTTTGTCGTCCCACTGACTATGCAAAAAGTACCTGAAAATGTGTTTTCCACTTCTTTTTGGTTCTCCTTTGGCAATGCTTAGGTTTCATCCCACTGCACTGCTGTGAAAATCTGCAAATCAGTTTTGGAATTAAGCATTAAGGGGAGAGCTCTTCAAAGTCAGAATGCAACCCTCTTGGGCACTGGAGGTTGCATTACTCCCCAGCCCTATCCCCAGGGAAACGGACGTCTCTCAGTTTTAGCCTAGAATCCCATCTTACAACATCCTGGGAAAGGCAAGGGGCATGGTACACGGTGCTCTGCTGTGAATTCAGGAGACTGATTTTTTTCCCCCCCATGGGAACAGACAGAGATTGGAATCATCTCCCAAAGGAAGCAGTGGAGTCCCCTACACTGCTCAGGTTAAGAACTCAGCTTGACAGGATGCTGGGCCAGTTCATTTCAGCTACACTATCACCTAGTACTGACCATGAGCCAGCAGTGTGCCCAGGTGGCCAGAAGGCCAATGGCATCCTGCCTACATCAGGAACAGTGTGGCCAGCAGGAGCAGGGAGGTCATTCGCCCTGTGCTCAGCACTGCTCCGGCCACACCTTGAGTCCTGTGTCCAGTTCTGGGCCCCTCAGTTTAGGAAAGATGTTGAGTTGCTGGAGGTGTCCCAGAGAAGGGCAACAAAGCTGGGGAGGGGTCTGGAGCACAGCCCTGTGAGGAGAGGCTGAGGGAGCTGGGGTGCTTAAGCCTGGAGAAGAGGCTTCAGGGGAGACCTTCTTGCTCTCTCCAACTCCCTGAAGGGAGGTTGTAGCCATGAGGGGGTTGGTCTCTTCTCCCAGGCAACCAGCACCAGAACAAGAGGACCAGTCTCAAGCTGTGCCAGGAGAGGTTTAGGCTAGAGGTGAGGAAGAATTCTTCCCGAAAGAGAGATTGGCCATTGGGATGTGCTGCCCAGGGAGGTGTTGAGTCCCCCACTGGAGGTGTTTAAAAAGAGCCTGGATGAGGCACCACCATTCCTGCACCCATCCCGAGCTGGGGGCAAGACCCTCACCACCAAGTTACCACCCAGAGGAGCTCAGCCCCAGCCAGCACCTGTTGTGGATATGGAGGAGTCATCAATCATTGCCCTAACAACCGGGGGGCCAGCAGGCCCCCCGGCCTTTGTTGTCACCACCACCATCACCCAGTGCGCACCAGGGGCACTCCCATGAGAGAGGAGGATCCTCAGCCCAGATGGGCTCAGCTTAGGGCTGCTGCCCTTCCTGGTGGGGTTAAATAGGGGAGTGGGTGGGGAGGGCAAGTGGCCACACCTGGGGTGGAGGAGACTCCAACAGAGCCCAGGTGCTCTGGGTTCGAGGGGAAAAAGGGGAAAATGGGGTGGAAAAGGGGCAGCCTGTAGACCAGTGGTAATATTCAAATATGAATTACTGACTTTTAGTGATTGCTAGTGCTTAATGTGGCTACTTTCAGGGTGTTCCACTGCTCTTGGATATTAGATAATTTATGACAAGGTGGCGGGGTCGATGTCCCTGGAGATGGTGAAGAAAAGCCTGAATGAGGCTCTGGTGCGTGGTCTAGTGGATTAGTTAGGGTTAGGTGATCATTGGACTTGATGATCTTGGAGGTCTCTTCCAACCTGCTTGATTCTGTGACTTGGTGCTATGGTTGAGTTGATGAGATGGTGTTGGGTGATAGGTTGGACTTGATATCTCAAGGTCTTCCCAACCTGTTAATTCTGTGATTCTCTATTAGTAAGGTTGGACCAGATGAGCCCTGGGGTCCCTCCCCACCTGGCCTTCTATGAATCCACTTTCTTTTGCAGGACTAAGAACAGGCCAGCGTGGAAACCACGTTCTATATTGCATTTAGCCTAACCCAAGTTAAATGATCAGCAAGGTAAGATGATGGATAGCCAGCCTGTTTTCTTTAAACCCAGATACATCTCAGCTCAGCTCTAAAGAATGTGAACACATTAAATCACCAAGGTGGCTAATTAAGTCTTATCTAAGAACACATCTGCAAGCACACATGCACTGGCAGCTCTTCCATCAGAAGCTGGTCTTACTACCAAAAAGCAGAAATCAGGTCCTGTGGGGAGAATCAGGCACTTACTCCAAGAAGGAAATATTTATGTGTTATTAAGGGCTGATTTTTCAAATGCCTGATTTGACTTCATGGAGATGGAAGCCCTGCCTACATGCACCCATCTGTTTGATGAAAGCTTTGCTGAATATTTCAGGAAGGAGAAATTGCCTTCTTTCAACACCCTTAGAGAGACTTAGGTCAAAAGCAGGTGTGACAGAAAATTTGTTTTAATGGATCACTATCCCCTGTTTTCCCCTTAGTTGCAAATAATACAGGATGACAGAAATGCAGCTTTCAGTTCACAGGCTCACAGGATATTAGGGTTGGAGAGGACCTCCAGAGATCATTAAGTCCAACCCCCTGCCAGAGCAGCACCATAGAATCTAGCACAGGTCGTACAGGAATGCATTCAGCTGAGTCCTAAGAAGCTCCAGAGAAGGAGACTCCACAACCTCTCTGGGCAGCCTGTTCCAGTGCTCTGTGACCCTCACAGTGAAGAAGTTCCTGCTTGTGTCGAGGTGGAACCTCCTGTGCTGCAGCTGACATCCACTGCGCCATGTCCTATCGCAGGGAGCAAGTGAGCAGAGCCTGGCCCCTCCCTCCTGACCCCCAGCCCTCAGATATTGATAGACATTTATTAAATCCCCTCTCAATCTTCTCCTCTCCAGACTACAAAGCCCCAGGGCTCTCAGCCTTGTGTAATGCCTACACCACCAAGAGGGTTCATTTGTCCTTGGAGCTGGAGGTTGAAAGCCAGGTTCTTCTCTTCCCCTGCACTTCTCAAGGAGCTCTAAGGAATCACTTGGAGTTTCACCATAAACCCTGGGTTACTGGCACTACAGCCCAGGAATAATCACAGGTTCTGAGGTCTCTGCTGTGATTATCTGCAGTGTTTCCCATGGGATTGGCTGGGCCATGGAGCAGCCACAGCCTTTGGAAGACACCGTGCAGCTGTACCCGCCGCTGTTCGCACCACGCGCCGCACCTCGTGTCTGTCCCTGCACTCAGCCCAGCCCACAGGCAGACCCTCTGCCTTGTGTTCCACGTGGGAACCTCACCTCTCAGCCAGGGGTGAGAGCTGCAGGGATTAACTTGCCCTCCTTGGTACAGGCCATTGCTCCAAAGGATACAGCCAGGATTTGTGAAAGCTTTCAAGGAGTGTTTAAAGGGGGAATTATCTGCATTCAGCTGGCTGGAAAGTCCAGTCACTGGAATTCCTCCAAGAACTCTTTTTGCAAGTCAAATATTGGAAAGCACATTTGCAACCAATTTAAGGAAAGGCACTTTTCTATTAAACCCCTCATACTCTGGTTAAAACACTCACTTTGACTATTATCTCTGAAATGGAGTGTTATAAGATCCAGCACAATAGACTGTGGTGAGCAGGGCAGAGTTAATAAACAGGATAAAGTTTCACCATGCAAGCTGAGATCTGCTTCTCTCTGGTTATTTCTCTTTTCATCCTGCCCCCTTGCCACTCCAAATTAAAGGAAATGCATCACAGTAAATTCTGAAGATGAATGGTCGGCTCATAGTTCAGAAAACAGAAACTGAGACTGAGCTTTTCCTAACCAGATCTGGAGCCCTAAAAACCAAATTCAATCAGAGGAGGCAGCATCCGAAGGTGGTTATTAGATAGTTTTGGAGAACTTCTGGGCATGTAGTCTTTCATAAATTCAGGAGGTTTTGAGGGGGTAACACCTACCCAAACCTCACAAGGTTTTAGGAGGAGGACACATCCCACAGAAAAACTGTGAACGTCTCCTCCTCTAAAGCATGTGATTTACTTACCGATGCACCACTCCTCTCAGATTCACAAATGATTTGGGTTGGAAGGGCCTTAGAGATCACTTAGTCCAGCCCCCTGCCATGGCAGGGACACCGCCACCAGGTTGCTCCAGGCTCATCCAGCCTGGCACTAAGCACTTCAATGTAAGGGGCAGTCACAACCTCCCTGGGCAACCTGCTCCAGGGTCTCACCACCCTCACTGGGAAGAATTTCTTCCTATATGCAGTCTAAATCTACTCACTTTCAGCTTAAAACCATTCTTCAACTTCTTGGCCTAAATCAGGCAGGGGCAGTTTGGTGAGGCAACACTGGCTTCAAGAGGACACAGTCTCAACCTGTGCCAGGGAGGTTTAGGCTGGATGCTAGGAAAAATTCTTCCCAGCAAGAGAGATGGCCATTGGGATGTGCTGCCCAGGGAGGTGGTGGAGTCCCATCCCTGGAGTGTTTAAAAGGACTGGATGAGGCACTTGGTGCCATGGGTTGAGTTGATTAGATGGTGTTTGTGTGATAGGTTGGACTTGATGATCTTGAAGGTCTCTTCCAACCTGTTCTATTCTATTCTATTCTATTCTATTCTATTCTATTCTATTCTCTATTCTATCTATTCTATCTTCCAATGACAATGCCTGAACCAAGTGTCTTCTTCAATGGTGCTTTGATGCAGGGCTGACAGTTTCAAATGAAGCCATAACTCTACCCCCCTGACAAAGGCAGGAACTGTAACTCCAACAGCTATAAACCCAGAACAATCTTTCAGTATGCTTTTAAAAGCAAGTGCCACTAGTCTGATTGTTTAGTTTAACCTTTCTTGGTTTACATACACTGTGTTGGATCTACCTGAAACAGAGGAGAATATAACCCAGCCCTGCAGGCTTTGGCAGTGCTAAGCCCTGTGCTTTATGGCTTGCTGAAGTTAAGCCTGCTACACGAATGTTGATGAGTGATGTGAAGATGCAGCCTTGTTATTGAAGAGAGCATCTGGTGCTCTGAAATGGCAAAAAGCAAGCAGTAAGGGCCTCCTTACATTACATTTTACTTCCATTTTGGAGGATCTCAGGGCACTTTGCACTGAAGAGGATGACCTCACCCAGCACAAGCTGATCCAAGGGTGCTAATGCAGCCCTTATTAATTACAGCACAGTGTTCATAAGGAGCACAAGAAGAAATAACATCTCCAGTCGAAAATGTGGTGGGAATTTAGGCAAAGGCACCTGGGAACCCAGCAGAACACAGGGACTAACACCCAAACCCTGCAAAATGTGCTAGTGGGGTCATTTAATGAACACAAGCAGTTGCAGCAGAACAGTAGTTTCAAGCTGAGCCCCCTCAGAAACCATCCAATTGTTGGTTGAGTCATGACTCAAAAACCCCTAGTCTGCTCTTGGGGCATCCTCCTGGCAGAAGAGCACTGGTTTGGACTCACAGCCGTGCAGCAGCCCACAGCTTTTACCTTGAGTACTGAAAACATTTCAGCCCATTTAGCTTCCAAACTCCTTGGGCTACTTGTGTGCTTGCAAGGCTGCCAGCAAAAACTGAAAACGGTCTGTGGCAAGGCACCAGACACTTTTACATATCAGGGGCTTGAGTCTTCTGGACTGGTGGTTACTGAGGTATGTCTAGGTGAGTGGCACACCTACCATCCAAGGCACCTCCTTTCTGGCTTGTTTTGGCTTCCAAACTCGTGGCTGAGACCAAACTACCTGCTAGAACCAATGCTCCTCAGCAAGGTCCATTTGCAAACAAAACCAAAGCCCCAAAACGTTGCTGTTTGCCATCACCTGTGCTGAAGATTTACAGTCAATGTATTTTTAAGGGAGGCATTGCCCAAGTTAAACATTTAAACTCTATGAGAAGTGCAGTCTGACTTAGCAGTACCTGGTGAACCTTGCAGTGCCACAAAGCTTGCAGTGTCCTGGTCACAGAATCATCCAGGCTGGAAAAGACCTTTGAGATCATCAAGTCAACTTATCACCAAACACCTCCTGAGGACTAAACCAGGCTCCAAGTGCCACATCCATGCCTTATCTGAACCCTCCAGGGACACTGACTCCACCACCTCCCTGGGCAGCACATCCCAAGGCCAATCTCTTCTTGTGGGAAGAACTTTCTCCTCACCTCCAGCCTAAACTCCCCTGCACAGCTTGAGACTGTGTCCTCTTGTTCTGGTGCTGGATGCCTGGGAGAAGAGACCAACCCCCTCACCTGGCTACAACCCCTTCAGGGAGTTGGAGAGAGCAATGAGGTCACCCCTGAGCCTCCTCCTCTCCAGGCTAAGCAACCCCAGCTCCCTCAGCCTCTCCTCACAGGGCTGTGCTCCAGATCCCTTCCCAGCCTCGTTGGCCTTCTCTGGACACATTCAAGTGTCTCAATGTCCTTCTTAAATTGAGAAGCCCAGAACTGGACACAGTCCTCAAGCTGTGGCCTTACCAGTGCTGTGTACAGGGACAGAATGACCTCCCTGCTCCCTTCCAGCATGTGTGATCTGTCATATCATGATATAGTCATAATCAGTATCTTGTGCACTTTGACTGGCTATACCAGAGCATTCACATTGAAATCAGTGCAGAGAGGGATGAAATCATTGCTGACATGCAACAGGATAGCCAAGCACCTTGGGTCTGCTTGTTGCCCCCATGATGGCTGTATGCACTCTGCAGCCTTGTTTGGAACTTGGAGCCTTGTGCCTGCTCTTGGCTGGGTCAGAGGGGTGAATAGCTGTGGCCCTTCCTGGAACAAGTGCAGCCATTCCTGGGAAGCATTAGAAAAAGCAGCAGCTACTTGAGCCGCCTTTCCCAGTACCTATTGCTCAATTCCTTCTAGAATTGTTCAGCCTGACTCTTTTATCATAAGAATTGCCTCTAAGGGGTGTGGTCCCACCAAGAGATAGGAATAGGGATAACTGGGAAGAGATGTAAAGGAGAAAGGAGATAACTTGAAAGTTCCATAGACCTAATCAAACCTGATCATGGATTTTCTGCAGAGGAAACAGGATTTGGAGAGTAAGAAAGCTTGGTAGACAGACCATGCATGAGGACTGCACAGAGAACATAGCAGCCCATTGCTTCAAGTCTACTGAGCTAGGAGCTCTGGAGGTCTCATGTGGGCAGATCTCAGTTGTCCAGAGATGAAGCTGTTCCTTCCATGTTTCCATAAGAGCTTTCCTTTTGGGGACTGAAGGGGAGATGAGTTCATTTGCAGTCTGGCCTTGCAGCCCCTTATTGCTGACCATCTAAAATTCCCTGGTCTCTGAAGCTGGCAGTTCCAGTGGACTGTCAGGTGAGTTCCTGCAATCAGGAAATAAGCCCTCAAAGTTTTGTCTGCATAGTAGGATAGCTGTAGAGCTTGGGGCTAATCCTGCCTGGAGGCAAGACCCAGATGAATGCTTCTAGCATGCCGCAGCCACAGCTTTCAGCAGCCATTGTGCTGGGCCATGCCCCAGGCAGCACTTACTGCCTAAGGGGACTGAAGACCAGGCAGGAGCTGCCAACCTCCTGGGTAAGCAGGTAGCCCCTAGGCCAGCTGCAGAAGACCCAATTAAGAGTAGTACACTGCTCCCAAGCTTAAGACAAGCAGAAGATGGGTTTGGCACAGATATCCAGCCCCCCCCTGTCTAGGACAGGAAACAAGCAGAAAACAGAGCCTCAGACTCAAGCTGGCTTCAAGCCTGGGAGATAACAGCACCTGACAGGAACTCAGCAAATCCTTTCCCAAAACATTCACCACGCCTCCCAGCATGAGAATAAATACAGCCTTGCATTTCAAACAACCTGCAGACTGGACTGTGGTGAGATTCCATGACCTCTGCACCATCAGTGTCACCGGGAACAGGGGCAGGCTTTGAGGAGGTGGTGATGGAGCTGAATTTGGGGAACCTGGAAGCATACTGAGATAACCTCAGTGCTGGCAGATGCAACAGAGGATATTAAACCTTGAGCATCATTTATCATAGAATCAACAAGGTTGGAAAAGACCTCAAAGATCATCAAGTCCAACCTATCACCCAAAACCTCATGGCTACTAGACCATGGCACCAAGTGCCACGTCCAGTCCCCTCTTCAACACCTCCAGGGACGGTGACTCCACCACCTCCCCGGCATCACATTCCAATGGCTAACAACTCCCTCTGGGAAGAACTTTCTCCTCAGCACCTTGACTACCCAAGCTATGGAGCTACAGTAAAGTCAGCCAAGACAGTTGTATTTCCTAGAAACAGCATCAGGATCTTCCTGGCTAAGGAATTGGGGAATGAAAATCTGATCTAAAGCATTGGAGAACTGGAAATCTGAGCGCGAAACTGGGCGTTAATAAACACTGTAAGTCTCTGTGGTGCCTCAACTCACCACCTCTCATGCACCCTCACACAACAGCATGTGGTACAGAAGTGACTCTGGTCAGATGAGATTGTAAATGGCAAGAAAGCTCTGAAGATCTAGAGCAGCTGATAGTACCTGAAGAAGAGCTACAAAAAGCTGGGAGAGGCTATTTACAAAAGCATGTACCACGAGGACAAGGGGCAATGGGAGACAGATTTAGGTTGGACATTAGGAAGAAATTCTTCACTGCAAGGGTGATGAACACTGAAAAAATTGCCCAAGGAGGTGATGGAGGCCCCTCCTGGAGCATTCAAGGTCAGGCTTGATGGGGGTCAGAGCAGCCTGATATAGCTGGCTATCCCTTCCTACTCTAGCTGGCTAGGTGTGCTTACTGGAGTGGACTGACGTCCTAATCCTTCCACCCAGTGTGTTCTGAGATTCACAGGCACACATTCCAGATGTGTGTGTGTGTGCTCCCACATACCTGCCTCTGAAACTCCATATCAGTATCAAGCTCTTCATTAATGAAGAAATGTTAAGAAAAGCCTCTGCCTCCCTCTCTGGCCTTAACTGTGTTTTTCTTGGATAAGAGAGAGAAAAACACAACCTTGCCTTGAAACAGCAAAGCCCCCAAGAGGTCAAGAATAGAATCATAGATTGTTAGGGTTGGAAGGGAACTCAAGGATCAGCCATTCCAAGCCCCCTGCCATGGCCAGGGACACCTCACACTACAACAGGTTGCTCACAGCCACACCACATCCAGCCTGGCTGCAAACACCTCCTCGGCGGAGGCTTCCACCACCTCCCTGGGCAACCTGTGCCAGTCTCTCACCACCCATGGGGAACAACTTCTTCCTCACATCCAATCTCAATCTACCACTTCTAGTTTTGCTCCATTCCCCCCAGTCCTATCCCTCCTGACACCCTCCAAAGTCCCTCCCCCTTTCTTGGAGCCCCTACAAATCCTGGAAAGCCTGGAGCCTTCTGTTCTCCAATCCCCACAGAATGTTAGTGAGCACTGAGGGCACACATGGCCTGTGGATGTGATTAGTGAGTGAGGGCAAATGCTGCTCATAGGCCCAAACAGAAGTCCCAGGGTACCCAGAGACCCTGCCAACCCAGGCTGACTCTCATATTAGCAGCAAGCACTGAACATAAGCGAAGCCTAAGCTTGGTCAAAGTTCACTGCTAATGTCTCACACAGCCACCCAAATGACCCAACAGAGGAGAACCCTGGATGCAGTTTAAGAATGCTGCAGAGCCCAAGAAAAGCAATTTATACTTTGCCAACAGCATCCTAAGTGGAACTAACAATTATTGAGGTATGAAATTATTTTAGCCCCTCAAATACAGAGAGAGTGCAGCAATAGAGGTTTAAACACCTTAACAGACAGCAGTTAAGAACAACAGCTGTGAAATAGGGGCTGGGATTTGAATTGTCAGCTAATAATAGCAGGTTTGTAGAGTGTTGCTGTTCAGTGTAAGCAGACTACTCAGCAGAGTCTTGAGGTTTTAAGGAGAGTTTTCTGGATACATTTCACCTCCCATTTACAAACTCTCCCAGCCACCAGCAAGTGTGCTGTTTACCTTTTGAACAGTTGGGGTTTTTAAGGTTTTTGTTTTTGGTCAACTGTCAAAACAATTACCTCACTGGAATCACTTTGTGGCATAGAGACAGTGGATGAAGAGCAGCTCTTCTCTGTGGACAACAGAGAGAGCTACCCCTTGGAGAGCAGCTCGCTCCAAGATAATGTGGGGTGATAAGAATCACAGAATTGTCAGGGTTGGAAGGGACCTCAAGGATCATTCAGTCCCTATCCCCCTGCCAAGGCCAGGAACACCTCAACACTGCAGCAGTGCTCACACAGCCACATCCAGCCTGGCTGCAAACACCTCCAGGGATGAGGCTTCCAGCACCTCCCGGGCAACTCTGCCAGGCTCTCACACACCATCACTGGAGGTGTTTAGGAAGAGAGTGGATGAGGCACTTGGTGCCATGGTTTAGTGATTAGATGGTGTGGATGATAGGTTGGACTTGATGATCTCAAACTTGATGATCTCAAAGGTCTTTTCTAACCTGGTTAATTCTATTCTCATGGGGAAGAACTCTTCCTAACATCCATCTGAAGCTACCCATTTCTAAGTTTTGTTCCATCACCCCCAGTCCTATCACACTCCCTGACACCCTCATTCCCTCCCCAGCTTTCTTTAGCCCCCTTCAGATACTGGAAGGCCACAATGAGGTCTCCTCAGAGCCTTCTCTTCTCTCCAGACTGAACAGCCCCAACTCCACAGTCTGTCCTCACAGGAGAGGGGCTGCACTGGATGGTTTTTCCATGTTACAGAGCAGGTCAGTGCTTGTGAAGGGACCAACCTGCTTTTTTGAACAACACAACCAGGAGGAAGGGAGGGAGTAACTTCTGGCAATAACAGGGAACTGGGAAAACACGGTTTTGCAAGGCTTTGATTTCCTCCCACTGCTGTCCTTGTGACAGAGAAAAGAGAACTTCAGCACCTATGACAAAATACTGATTTTATAAGAGCACAAGTTACCTCAGAGCATGTGAGTAGGAGTCCCCAACTCTTTCAGTGGTGAAATAAGACAACAGACTGAGCACCCTTGAGCATGGGATCTTCTCCCCAGTGTTTGTGGAAGCATTGCAGAAAGGCTCACAGGTGGATTGAAATGGTTGCTGCTTCTCTTTTCTTCTCCTTACAGGAGAAAGTAAAGAACTGCAATTGCCATATACTTGGTTTGCTGCAAAAATTATCAGCCTGGCAAAATGTCGGTTACATGAAATAATGGACAGGCCTGATTCTGCAGCCCAGAGGCACAGCAACTCTCCCAGCCTCCCCTATACAGTTGGGATCAAGCATGAGCACCGGATTAGCTCAGTACAGCCATCCTGATTCACTGTATCTGTGCCCAGATTAGGAGGCAGGCAATGTATCTCTGAGCTGGGAGATGCTAAATGCCAGAGTGATGTCCTGTTTTAACTGAGAGATCTCTGACAGATGAGACACTTGACAGCGCTTAATGCTTCTCCTAAATTCTGCTCAAATCTATAGCCAAGCAGGCAGGACTCAAGTCACACACAGTTTTAAAAAGTGAATGACAGAATAGAATAAATAGAATAAGAAAAGAATAGAATAGACCAGGTTGGAAGAGATTGGAGCTGGAAGCATAAGCCAGCAAAATCAGCACTGGTGTCCACCAGAGTGTGATCTCTAACACCATGGCTGCGCTCCAGTGTCTGCCTGTGTAAGCAATTCCTTCACCCCACCACGTCCCCTGCTGGGGTTTGCACTGTCCCACACTTCCCTCCTGTTGGTGGGCAGATGTAGCAGAAGTAGAGGTCAGTCTGGGCCTCTGCCAATATCTTTACTAGTACTTGCTTCCCTGGCCACAGCTGCTTGTATCACAGAATCATTAAGGTGAGAAGACCTCTAGGAGCTCAAGCCCAACCATCAACCCAGCACCGCCATGCCCACCACCCCATGTCCCAGAGTGCACGTCTGCATGGTTTTGGAACACCTGCAGGGATGGTGACTCCACCCCCTCTCTGAGCAGCCTGTTTTCCTCCTGTGAGTTCAAAGACATGTACACAGGCTGGGACATGAGATGAGCTATGGCTCTGCAGAAGTGCTTTGCCTCATCTTGCGCTGCAGTTATTTGCCAACGAATACCTGTGTCGAACGACCTCAAATGGAAACTATCTCTTTAAACTCTTATTGAAGTGGACTTCAGCATTTACCTTGAGGGAACTTAGGGTCAGAGGCTGGACTTGATGTTCTCAGAGGTCTTTTCCAGCCTCATAATTCTGTTAGTAGCTCTTCAGGGCATTTACAACGGCCAAGTCCTGTCACAGAGCCTTTCGTCTCTTGGCACAGGAGTCAGTAAGGTTATGCTCTAAGGAAGTTTCAACCATAAAGAGGAAAGCTTGAACAGTATGACTCAGCAACATTAAACTGACCACAGTTAATGGAGTGGAAATTATTCTGAAGCAGCATTAGAAGCAGCAGGATGTTTCCAGGCATTTTACATAGTTGCATGATGGTCAGTCAAGAGTGCCCACAAAGGTCAACAAAAACATTTCACCAGAGGCAGTGTCAGATGGCAAAGAGACCACAAGTCCCACAGAGTGCACACTGAACACAACATTTTATGCTTGTGCTTTTGAACTCACAACCCAAGTAGTTAATAATCCATATTCAGTGTCAGGGTTTCATCTTTGGGAAACCACCAGGCCCCGAGGAGGTCAGCTCACAGGACCTGCCGAGGTGTACTCCGAGGTGAAAATGTTGGTCTTCATAATTGAAGTGCCTACACAAATAACCTCATCTCTACACAGGAAATACCTCAGCTGTACACAGACACAGGTGAGTTAGAGAAACTGTACAGAATCACAGAATTGTCAGGGTTGGAAGGGCCTCAAGGATCAGCCAGTTCCAAGCCGCTCCCACGACAGGGACACCCAACAACTGCACCAGCCTCAGATTAGCTTTTCATTCAGAACTCAGCCAAGGCTCTCAAGACTCTAAGGGGATTTGGTGCAAGATGAAAACAACATAAAGATCAACCTTCATAATTTTACCTCTCTCTTATATCTCCTTTGGTATCCAAATTCCCTTTACATTTGAATAGAAAATATCACAGCTTAGGGATTTTGGTGCTTTACATTAACCCTACCCAGCTGTGACTGGGTAGATTCAGGCTGAGCATAAGAACACTTTTATTTTTCCCAGCAAGAGTGGTCAGGGATTGGAATGTGCTCCCTGGGAGGTGGTGGAGTCCCCAAGCCTGGGGTGTTTAAAGGTGGTTTGGATGTGGTGCTTGGGCTATGGTTTCGGGGTGACCCTTGTAGAGCAGGGTTCTGGGTTGGACTTGGTGTCCTGAGGGTCTCTCCAGCCTGGATGTTTTCTGTGATTCTGTAATCTTAGCCTGTCAGGGAAGTGAAAACTTCCTGTAAGAGTTCCTGAAGATGGACTAAAGGCCTCTCTGAAAAAGACACAGGCTGAAAGCTTGTGTGATCAGTGCACTTAGGCTCCCAGATCACCCCTAGATGGCCAGAATGTCTGGTCAGCTCTTGAACTGTGAGGGGACACTGGGTTAGCACTTCAGCAGGAGGCACTCTTAGCTCTAAAGCACCACTGACCTAGTGCAATGCACACTGCCTGAAAGGAAGCAGCTGCTGGAAAGCTTGACTGTTAGCTGGAGTGGAAAACCTCCTGACCAC
>JAAWVA010000467.1:0-21852 GCA_015227895.2 Colaptes auratus
TCTCTGAGGTCTCTTCCAACCTGGTTGATTCTGTGATTCTATGATTCATCCCAGCTGTCTTTGCTCACCTGCTCACACAGCTCTCAGCAGGACCTGCACTTCCAGCATGTGCTGATGAGACACTGAGGACAGCCATGTGCTGCTTTTATCTCTCCTCTTTATAAAGTAGAAAAAGACCAAAGTCTTTTGGAACAAGGAGAGAAGTGGAAAAGGGGCTGGGTGAGACCTTAGAGCAGCCTTCCAGTACCTGAAGGGGGCCACAGGAGAGCTGGGGAGGGACTTTTGACCAGGGCTGGGAGTGACATGAGGGGGGACAATGGATTGAAGGTGGGAGAGGGGAGATTGAGACTGGAGATGAGGGTGGTGAGACACTGGCACAGGTTGCCCAGGGAGGCTGTGGCTGTCCCCTCCCTGCAGGTGTTCCAGGCCAGGCTGGCTGAAGCCTTGAGCAAGCTGTGCTGGTGGGAGGTGTCCCTGCCCATGGCAGGGGTTGGAACTGGATGAGCTTTGAGGTCCTTTCCAGCCCAACCCATTCTGTGCATTCCAGGCACACTCTTCCCACAGAACATTTCCCTCCATGGCCTGGGCAATAAGCTGCAGAGAGGCAAAGGCATCCCCTGCTTGGGAATGTAGAGCTGGGTTTGGAGGTGCAATGTGTGTGGCTCCTGTTATGCTAAAAACTGGGCATGTTCTAAGATCAGGTTTGACTACAGAACCTCCCAGGAAGGGAAAGCTGGACTGGGTGTCCCAGCTCTGCTTCCATTGCTCCTGGTGACACCTCACTGGGAGCTGCTGCTCTGCAGGCAGCTGTTCTGTTACCTCCAAAGCAGCTCTTGCTCTACTGGGCTGAGCTGGTTGAAACAGATTTTGCAATACACAGGATCCCAGAGTGCAGGCTGGGAGGGACCCCAGGGACCACCTGCTCCAACCCCTCTCCAGCTAGCAGCAGAGGCTGAAAGGAGCTGCCCGCCCCCTTGCCCAGCTGAGCCTTCCAACTGCCCCATGGAGGGACTCCACTGCTGCCCTTGTAGATGATTCACTCTCTGACTGAGTCTCAGGGGCAACACTTCTCCTTCAGGCCCATGGGAATGTCCCCCAGCAGTCCCTTGTCCCCACCCCCCCTTTCTCTCCCATGGGCTCCTGGCCACAGGAGTCTGCATCCTCCTGGCAGCCTCCCTTTAGCTGCTGCTCCATGGGGATGAGCTCTGCCCTAAGCCTTCTCATCTCCAGGCTGAACACACTCAGCTCTCAGCCTTCCCTCCCACAGCAGGGCTGCCAGGCCTCTGAGCACTCTCCTGGCCCTTCTCTGGACACTTTCCAGCCTGCCCACATCTATTCTGTACAGCAGGGATCAAACCTGCAGGCAGGGCTCCAGGTGTGGGCTGCCCAGCACTGAGCAGAGTGGGACAATGGCTTTGTGATCCCTGCAGGTGATGCCCTTGCTGCTGCCGCTCAGCACCTCTTTGCTTTCTCTGCTGCTGCAGCACACTCTGCACTCATGCTGAGCTTGTCCACCAAGACCCCCAGGTCCCTTTCCACAGGGCTGCTCTCTAGCCAGGTGGATCCCAGTCTGAGCTGCCCTGCTGGATTGTGTGTTCCTGGGTGCAAGCCCTGACTCTTGTCCCTGCTGAACTTCCTGAGGCTCACACAGAGCAGTGTGTTTGTTCACATCCAGTTCATGCAGTAGGCTGCTGGTGAGCCTCCCATCTCTTCACTGCATCAAGGTGGGTTTTGGGTGCCTCCAGTGCCAGCTGCCCCTCTGCAGCCCAGCAGTCCCAAAGCACCCCTGGACACCCTTGCCGAGATAATGGCTGCTGTGCTGCTCATGCCTTGAAATATGCTTCCAAACATACCAACAAAGATGTTTCAAGGTGTTGCCTGAAGAATTTGAAGATGAATGGAGAAGTCTTGAAGGCTCCCCAGCAAAAACAGGATGTCCTTCCATGTCTGGATGTTGCCATGGACACAGGGATTTACTTCTTTGATGAAGGAGGATACATCACCCTTGGTAAGCTGTGCAGAGATGATGGTGGGGAGTGGAGATGGTGGTGGGGAGTGGAGATGGTGGTGGGGAGTGGAGATGATGGGGTGTGGAACTGTGTCTTAAGTGTCTTATTGTAGGTGTTCCTATTATCTTTGAGGCCAGGCACCAGTGGGATCAGTGCTGGGCCCCATCCTCTTTAATATCTTCATTGATGATCTGGATGAGGGGATTGAGACAGTCATCAGCAAACTTGCAGATGACACCAAGTTGGGGGCAGATGTTGGTCAGTCAGAGGGCTGAAGGGCTCTGCAGAGGGACCTTGACCGACTGGACAGATGGCAGAGGCCAACAGATGGCATTCAACAAGTCCAAGTGCCAGGGGCTTGCACTTTGGCCACAGCAACCCCATCAGAGCTACAGGCTGGGTCAGAGTGGCTGAGAGCTGCCAACAGAGAGGGACCTGGGGTGCTGATTGACAGCTGTCTGAACATGAGCCAGCAGTGTGCCCAGGGGCCCAGAAGGGCCAAGGGCATCCTGGCCTGCATCAGAAGAGTGTGGCCAGCAGGAGCAGGAGGTCATTGTGCCCTGTACTCTGCATTGGTTAGGCCACACCTTGAGTCCTGTGTCCATTTCTGGCTCCTCAGTTTAAGAAGGACATTGAGAGACTTGAAGGTGTCCAGAGAAGGACAACAAGGCTGGGGAGAGGCTTGAGCACAGCCCTGTGAGGAGAGGCTGAGGGAGCTGGGTTGCTTGCCTGGAGAAGAGGAGGCTCAGGGGAGACCCTCATTGCTCTCTGCAACTCCCTGAAGGGAGGTTGTAGCCAGGTGGGGGTTGGTCTCTTCTCCCAGGCAAGCAGTAGCAGAACAAGAGGACACAGTCTCAAGCTGTGCCAGGGGAGGTTTAGGCTGGAAGTGTAGGAGAAGTTCTTCACTGATCATTGGCCATTGGGCTGTCTGCCCAGGAGGTGGTGGAGTCCCCATCCCTGGAGGTGTCAAGAGGGGACTGATGTGGCACTTGGTGCCATGTCTGGTCATGGTTGTCCAGGTTGGACTGGATGATCTTTGAGGTCTCTTCCAACCTTGGTGACACTGTGACACTGATCTCCCATGATCATTCCTCTCCCCACTGTCCAATTCTCCACAGGCACTCTGCTCCTGGGCTTGGATTTCAGGATGGTGTTTAGCATCCGGCCAAGGAGTGCAGCAGGGACCCTCCTGCACGCTGGGAGCAAGCAAGGCAGCTACCTGACTGTGTACATGGCAGGAGGAAAGGTAAGAGCAGGCTGTGCTTCCCTTCCTGCTGCATTGCCCTCCTTCAGCCAGGGGAGTTCTGACCCTGAGCTCTGGGCTCAAGTGTTACAGCATTTGTCTGGAGGTGCCCTGCTGGACACCTTCCTGGGAGCTGCTCACAGCCATCTCCTGGAAATGTGAACAGCTAACCTGTCAGCTTTCCTCCCTCTGGCCAGCAGCAGAGCACAGTTTGAAGCTTCTCAAGCTTCTGAGCCTTGGCAAAATGCCACTGGGGTTTGGGGCAGAGCCTGCAGAAGCCTCTGGCTTATTCCCACTCCTGCAGCAGGCACCATGGGGCTGTGCTGCTGCAGCTCCATCACCATCTCTGCTGCAGAGCCTGAGCACCCTGGCTGTGTGTGCACAGAGCATCACAGAGCTGTCAGGCTTGGAAGGGACTTCAAGGCTCAGCCAGTCCCAACCCCCTGCCATGGGCAGGGACACCTCACACCGCAGCAGGTTGCTCACAGCCACCTCCGCCTGGCTGCAAACACCTCCGGCAGGGGCTTCCACCACCTCCCTGGCAGCCTGTGCCAGGCTCATGGGAACAACTTTTTCCTACCATCCATCTGAATCTATCCACTTCTAGTTTTGCTCCATCCCCCCAGTCCTATGAGCCCTCTGCTCATGCAGTGCTACAGGCTGGGGTCAGAGTGGCTGAGAGCAGCCAGGCAGAGAGGGACCTGGGGGTGCTGCTTGATGGTAGGCTGAACATGACCAGTCAGTGTGCCCAGCAGCCAAGAAGGCCAATGGCATCCTGGCCTGCATCAGGAACAGTGTGGTCAGCAGGAGCAGGGAAGTCATTGTGCCCTGTGCTCAGCACTGCTGAGGCCACACCTGGAGTCCTGTGTCCAGTTCTGGGCTCCTCAGGTTAGAAAGATGTTGAGCTGCTGGAAGGGTCCAGAGAAGGCAACAAAGCTGGGAGGGGTCTGGAGCACAGCCCTTGGGGAGAGGCTGAGGGAGTGGGGTTGCTTAGCCTGCAGAAGAGGAGGGCTCCGGGGAGACCTCATTGCTCTCTGCAACTCCCTGAAGGGAGGTTGTAGCCAGGTGGGGTTTGGTCTCTTCTCCCAGGCAAGCAGCATCAGAACAAGATGACACAGTCTCAAGCTGTGCCAGGGAAGTTCAGACTGGATGTTAGGAATAAATTCTTCATAGAGAGAGAGATTGCCCATTGGAATTGCTGCCTGGGAGGTGTGGAGTCACCATCCCTGGAGGTTTTTTAGAGAAGACTGGATGAGGCACTTTGTGCCATGGTTGAGTTGATCAGATTGTGCTGGGTTAGGTTTACTGGATGATCTTGAAGTTCTTTTCCAACCTCTCTGGTCTATTCCATTCCATCCATCCATTTTCCATTCCATTTCCATTCCATTCCTTCCATTCCATTCCTTCCATTCCATTCCCTTCCATTCCATTCCATTCCACCTTCAAACACTCAGTTGCTCTTCTCTTTGACAAGCTTTCCAAGTTTCTGCCCTGTCTGACAGGGAGAAGTCCTGTCCTGCAAGTCATTGTCCTTGAGTCAATACTTGGGTTTCATTAGTGTTTTTCCTCTGCACACTGTTGGCTCATGTTCAGCTGCTGTCACCCAGCACCCCCAGGTCCCTCTCTGCCTGGCTGCTCTCAGCCACTCTGACCCCAGCCTGTAGCACTGCCTGGGGTTGCTGTGGCCAATGTGCAGCCCCTGGCACTTGGATGTGTTCAATCTCCTGCCCTTGGCCTCTGCCCATCTGCCCAGCCTGTCCAGGTCCCTCTGCAGAGCTCTCCTACCCTCTAACAGATCAACTCCTGCCCCCAGCTTGGTGTCATCTGCAAATTCACTGCTGATGGACTCAATGCCCTCATCCAGATCATCAATAAAGCTATTGAACAGGCTGGGGCCCAGCACTGATCCCTGGGCACACCACTGGTGCCTGCTGCCGCTGGCTGTGGCACCATTCACCACCACTCTCTGGGCTCAGCCTCCAGCCAGTTCCTCACCCAGCTCAGAGTGCTGCTGTCCCAGCCAGGGGCTGACAGCTTGGCCAGGAGTTTGCTGTGGGGGACGGTGTCAAAGGCCTTGCTGAGGTCCAGGCAGACCACATCCACAGCCTGCCCCACATCCACCAGGCACTCACCTGGGCAAAGGATTGTGAGGCATAGGTTGGTGAGGCAGGACCTGCCCTTCCTAAAGCCATGCTGGCTGGGCCTGATCCCTTGGCCATCCTGTCAGTGCAGTGTGATTGCACTCAAGATGAACTCAAGAGGACAACCAAGGTGGGGAAGGGTCTGGGGAAGAGGGCTGGGGAGGAGCAGCTGAGGGAGCTGGGGGTGTTGAGTGTGGAGAAGAGGAGGCTGAGGGAGACCTCCTTGCTCTCTGCAGCTCCCTGAGAGGAGGCTGCAGGGAGGTGGGGGCTGGGCTCTGCTCTTTAGGCTCAGGTGGTGGAAGGAGAAGAAATGGCCTGGAGCTGTGCCAGGGGAGGTTTAGGTTGGAGAGGAGGCAAAATGTCTTTGCTGCAAGAGTGGTCAGGGCTTGGCAGAGGCTGCCCAGGGAGGTGGTGGAGTCCCCATGCCTGGAGGTGTTCCAGAGAGCTGTGGCCACTTGGGGCCAGGGTTTGGTGGCCATGGTGGGCTTGGGCTGCTGGCTGAAGGTTGCAGAGGTCTTGTCCAGCTGCATCAGTTCCATGATTCTGTAGCATCTCCTGGGATCCCATTAGGGAAACTTAGCTCCCTCCTGGAGAGGATAACGTCTGAGTTGATATCCCCATGAGTGTCACTCTTACCCTGGGTGAAGCTCAGCCATCCCCAGCTCAGCAAGTTCCTTACAGGTCTGTGGTTTCCTGCTGCTCTTAGGGGGGGTTTGCCACATTAAACTTAAAGGTAACTTTTTTCCCTAGGTCACTGTGGCTGGAAATTATGGTGCTGGGGAATTCCAGACCTCAGTGACACCTCAGCAGCCTCTGACTGATGGCCACTGGCATCTTATTGCAGGTAAGTGGTGTCCTCCCAGGCCTTGGGAGGGTCTGAAAGGATGGTGGGCACAGCTTTGCAGCTCCAGGGGTTCATTAAGCACCTCCCTGCTCTTCATCCTGGGAACAATCTTTAGGCCCAGCAGGTGTCTCATGTTCATTGCAGGGTTTATACAGGATGGGCTTTGGGGGACCCCAGAGGGGCCTAGATGTGTCCAGCTGCATTAAATCTCCTTTTCCCATCAGTTGACCTTCCAGACTGATGCTGTTTAGAGTCTGAGCCATGTGCAGCTGGGTCTCCCTGGGGCTGGGGCACAGCACTCATTCTCCTGCTTCCTTGCAGTCTCTCAGCAGGAGGATGTGGTGCAGCTGGAGGTGGGCACACAGAGCAACTCCACCACTGGGCCTCCACCACCTCATCCTGCCAGTGTGCAGCAGCCACTCTACTTTGGCAAAACCCCAGGTAACCACAGAGTGCCAGGGAAGGGACCCCAGGGACCACCTGCTCCAACCTGCCCAGCTAGCAGCAGAGCTGAAAGGAGCTGCCCAGCCCCCTGCCCAGCTGAGCCTTCCAACTGCCCCCTGGAGGGGACTCCACTGCTGCCCTTGGGAGATGATTCACTCTCTGACTGAGCTCAGGGGCAAACATCTTCTCCTGCAGGCCCATGGGAATGTCCCCAGCAGTCCCTTGTCCCCACCCCCCCTTGTCTTTCCCATGGGGCTCCTTGGCCACAGGGAGTCTGCATCCTCCTGGCAGCCTCCCTTAGTGCTTCTTATTTCCCCATGTATCTCACTGGCTTTGTCTTCCTGTCCCAAACAAAGGTCCCACTCATGTGTGGAGTCCTAGAGCATACACTTCAGCTTCCCAAACAAGGCAAGAGGCTGCCCAGGGAGGTGGTTGAATCCTCATCCTTGGAGGTGGTCAGAAGATGCAGAGATGTGGTGCTGAGCTTCATGGCTTAGCACCAAACTGGCAGAGAAGGGTTGGGCTCAATGATCTCCAAGTTCTTTTCCATGCCAAACAGTTCTGTGGTTCTGTCATTCCCCCTCTTTTGAGAGCTTTCACAGCATCATAGAATCAGTCAGGGTTGGAAGGGACCACAAGGATCAGCTAGTTCCAACCTCCCTGCCATGGGCAGGGACACCCCACACTAGATCAGCCTGGCCACAGCCTCATCCAGCCTGGGCTTAAACACCTCCAGGGACATGGCCTCAACCACCTCCCTGCACAACCCATGCCCGGGCTTCACCACTCTCATGGGGAAAACTTCCCTCCTCACCTCCAGCCTGAATCTCCCCACCTCTCAGCTTCAGTCCATTCCCCCTAGTCCTAGCACTGCCTGAGAGCCTGAGCATCCCTCCCCAGCTTCTTGGAGCCCCCTTCAGATCCTGAAGGCCACAAGGAGGTCACCTGGGAGCCTTCTCTTCTCCAGACTGCACAGCCCCAACTCCTTCAGTCTGTCCCTCACAGCAGAGGTGCTCCAGCCCTCTGCTCCTCCTCGTGCCCTTCTCTGGACACCTTCCAGCACCTCCAATCCCTCTTGCATAGGGCTCCAGAGCTGGAGGCAGTACTCCAGGTGGGTCTCCCCAGGCTGAGCAGAGGGGGAGAATCCCCTCCCTTGCCCTGCTGGCCACACTTCTCTCCTGCTGCAGCCCAGGCTCTGATTGGCTTTCCGGGCTGCAAGTGCACCCTGAGAGCTCCTGGGGAGCTTCTCCTCCCCCAGCACCCCCAAGTCTCTCTCCTCAGGGCTGCTCTCCAGCCAGTCCCTGCCCAGCCTGGATTTGTGCCTGGGGTTGCCTCCACCCAGCTGCAGGACCCTGCCCTTGGTCTTGTTGAAGCTCCTGAGGTTGGCTTGTGCCCACCTCTCCAGCCTGTCCAGGTCCCTCTGGATGGATCCTTCCCTCCAGCTGTCTGCTGCACCACACAGCTTGGTGTCATCAGCCACCCTGCTGAGGCTGCACTCACTGCCACTGCCCATGGCACCCACAGAGGTGTTGAACAAGCCTGGTCCCAGGCCTGATCCCTGAGGGACTCTGCTTGTCCCTCGTTTTCACTGGGACATGCACCCAGTGACAGCCACTCTCTGGGTGCTGCCATCCAGCCAGTTCTGTATCCAGCTAGTGGTCCAATAGTTTTTCTTGCACCCATTGATGCTCTGCAAGATGATTCTCACTTGGTTGCCCTGACCTTTCTGCCTTGCTTTCTGCAGCAGGTTTGGACAGCCTCTGGCCTGCAGCTCCAGGTCCCTTCTCCGGCTGCCTTCGCAACGTTCACCTCAACGCCAGAGCTGTCTCCCCCAGGAGGGGTCTCGGAGGCTCACGGTGCAGTGAGCCTGCAGGGGTGCCCAGCAGAGTGACTTTGCCTGCCCACACACACCCCCGGGGGCTGCTGAGGTGCTGGGTGAATCCCAGGTGCCCTTGGGCTGCGTGCCGAGCGAGCCGGCGCGCAAGAGCAGCCTCCGGGGTGGTGCCCAAGCAGAGGGAAAGCCTTTGCTCTGACAGACTCCCTCTCCCGTCTGACTGCTTGTCAGAGGCAATCCCCTGTGCAGAAAGTGGCAGTGCCCAGACCCTGCTGGGCCCAATCCTGCCCTCCTCCAGCCCAGCACAGGCTTGAGTCACCCCAGAGTCTTCATTCCAGAGACTCGACTTCAGTGCTGCTCACGGGGAGAGCACATTCGATCCGCTAAGACAGAGAGTTTGATACAAGTCCAAAGGGAGGGGTTTGTGGCCTGATGCTTGTACAGCAGTGTGCGTTGTGGGCAAATAATAGCAATTAATAATTCATAATATAAATGGAGTTTGAAGCACTTGAAGGCGTGAAACTGGGAGTTTGTTACAGCTCGGGGGCCGAAGCGATGCAGTGCGCTCTGCATCCGCCCTGCCCCCTGCATCCCGCCCCCCGCACCCGCCCTGCCCCCTGCATCCCGCTCCCCGCACCCGCCCTGACCCCTGCATCCCGCCCCCCGCACCCGCCCTGCCCCCTGCATCCCTCCCCCCGCACCCGCCCTGACCCCTGAATCCATCCCGCCCCCTGCACCCACCCCTCCCTGCCCCCTGCACCATCCCCCCTGCATCCTGCCCTGCCCCCTGCACCCATCCCCCCTGCCCCCTGCATCCCGCCCCGCCCCCTGCAGCCATCCCCCCTGCCCCTGTAGCCATCCCCCCTGCCCCCTGTAGCCATCCCCCCTGCCCCCTGCACCCATCCCGCCCTGCCCCCTGCACCCGCCCGCCCTGACCCCTGCATCCCGCCCCGCCCCCTGCGCCCGCCCGCGCTGCCCCCTGCATCCACCCCTCCCTGCCCCCTGCCCCCATCCCCCCTGCCCCCATCCCCCCCTGCCCCCCGCCCCCTGCATCCGCCCCGCCCCCTGCATCCGCCCCGCCCGCCCGCCCTGCCCCCTGCATCCACCCACCCTGCCCCCTGCACCCATCCCCCCTGCCCGCTGCATCCCGCCCCGCCCCCTCCACCCCCCATCCCGCCTGCCCCCTGCACCCCACCCCTCCCGCCTGCCCCTGCACTCCCCCATCCTGCCCCGCCCCTGCACCCCCCCGCCCCCTGCATCCATCCCCCCTGCATCTATTCCCCCGTGCCCCCTGCACCCCCCCATCCCGCCTGCCCCCTGCATCCACCCTGCCCTCTGCATCCACCCTGCCCCCTGCATCCACCCTGTCCTCCTCCTGGTGTTCTAACCTGGGGGGTTTCTCCTTTGTGCTTTTTACAGGCTGCTAAACCCTCTACCTCTGGGGGGTGGGGGAGGAATAAAGCTTTGCCTGAATAAGCAGCAGCCTCTCAGCTCTGCTTAGCAGGATTTGGTTATGTACAAACCTCAGAGAGAGAGCCACTTGCTTGTCATCTGCAGAGGCAGAGAGACTTCTGCACAGGCCTTGTCCTTTTCCCGATGAAATGGAGGCAGGTTGGATCAGGAAGAGCAGCTGCACCTCTGTGCCTCTGTCTGGGGAGGAGCAGCTGAGGGAGCTGGGGGTGTTTAGCCTGGAGAAGAGGAGGCTGAGGGAGACCTCCTTGCTCTCTACAGCTCCCTGAGAGGAGGCTGCAATGAGGTGGGGGCTGGGCTCTGCTCCCCAGTATCAGGTCATAGAAAGAGAGGGAATGGCCTAAAATTGTGCCAGGGGAGGGTTAGGTTGGGGATGAGGCAAAATGTCTTTGCTGCCAGAGTGGTCAGGGCTTGGCAGAGGCTGCCCAGGGAGGTGGTGGAGTCCCCATCCCTGGAGGTGCTCCGGAAACCTGTGGCCATGGCACCTGGGGCCAGGGTTTGGTGGCCCTGGTGAGCTTGGGTTGGACTGGATGAGCTTGGAGGGCTTCTCCAGCTGAACCAAATCTGAGAGTCCATGGCTTGAGGTGAGGAGAAAAGTTCTTCCCAGCAAGAGAGATTGGCCCTTGGGATGTGCTGCCCAGGAGGTGGTGGAGTCCCCATCCCTGGAGGTGTTCAAGAGGGGACTGGATGTGGCACCTGGAGCCATGGTTTAGCAGTCAGGAGGTGTTGGGTGACAGGTTGGACTTGCTGATCTCTGAGGTCTTTTCCAACCTTCTTGATTCTGTGCTTCCATGGCTTTGCACACTGCCAGCTGCAAGCCAGCAGACACATTATGGTGTGAACAGGAGGTCACAGCCTGGCTTCATGGCTGGGGAGGACCTCCACATCTGGCAGAGAACATTGGTCAGGCTCAGGGCTTTATCTCACTCGCAATTCTTCCTCCTCAGAGCAGCTTCACTGCAGCTCTGGCAATGCCCAGCCTGTGCAGCTGTGAGATGTCAGGGCCAGGACAAAGGAGGTTCATGCTCCTGCCTCGCAGGCTTAATGCCTTCAGTGAAGCCAGGGCGCTGCTCTGGCACTGCCTCCTTCAACCTGCAGTAGTTCCTTCTGCCAGGGACATCCATTTGGAGTATTTTTGGAACAGACAGGTTTGCAGGAGCCTGGACCTCTGTGCCCTGAATTTCCTTACACCATCAGGGAGAGCTGCAGAAGATTTTCTTTAAAGGAGGAAACCACAAAGTGAAGGGTAAGAGGCAAACAGCATGGCTGGAGGGCACCTCAAGGCCACAGTGCACTTAGAGCCTTTGCAGTGAGACCAGATGCTGCAGGCTGTGTGCTGAAGGGCAGAAAGGAAGCAGAGGGGAGGGAAAAACACCCCAAATAATTCACAGAGGACTCCAGAGGAGGCAAAGCTGCTAGCAGGAGGGGCAGCTAAAATGGAATGGCTCACAGGTGACTCCAAAGAAGTGGTGACAGAGCCAGAGGAAGTTAACCCTCTCTGTTCATTCTGCTACTGACAGACTGGAAGGTCACAGAGAGTCCCAGAGTGCCAGGGGGGAAGGGACCCCAGGGACCACCTGCTCCAACCTCTGCAGCTAGCAGCAGAGCTGAAAGGAGCTGCCCAGCCCCCTGCCCAGCTGAGCCTTCCAACTGCCCCATGGAGGGGACTCCACTGCTGCCCTTGGGAGATGATTCACTCTCTGACTGAGCTCAGGGGCAAACATCTTCTCCTGCAGGCCCATGGGAATGTCCCCAGCAGTCCCTTGTCCCCACCCCCCCTTGTCTCTCCCATGGGGCTCCTTGGCCACAGGGAGTCTGCATCCTCCTGGCAGCCTCCCTTTAGCTGCTGCTCCATGGGGATGAGCTCTGCCCTGAGCCTTCTCTTCTCCAGGCTGAGCACACCCAGCTCTCTCAGCGCTGTGTTTGACATGAGAGCTCCTCAGGGAATCAAGCACAGACTGTCAGGCTCAGACACAGGAAGACTTCAGTTTGATTTGGAAAGTTTTGTTGTTAGACACTGGAGTTCAAGTTTCATTTACAAGCAGTGCCTAGGGAAGATGTTTGCCTGTACACAGGTTGAAGCTCTTCTCTACAGCACAGGGATTAGAATAGAATAGAATAGCATTGAATTGAATTAACCTGCTTGGAAGAGACTTTTGAGACCATCAAATCCATCCTATCACCCAACACCATCTCATCAACTACACCATGGCACCAAGTGCCTCATCCAGGCTCCTCTTAAACACCTCCAGTGACGGTGACTCCACCACCTCCCTGGGCAGCACATCCCAAGGGCCAAGCTCTCTGTCTGGAAAGAACTTCTTCCTCACCTCCAGCCTGAACCTCCCCTGGCACAGCTTGAGACTGTGTCCTCTTGTTCTGCTGCTGCTTGCCTGGGAGAAGAGACCAACCCCCACCTGGCTACAACCTCCCTTCAGGGAGTTGGAGAGAGCAATGAGGTCTCCCCTGAGCCTCCTCTTCTCCAGGCTAAGCAACCCCAGCTCCCTCAGCCTCTCCTCACAGGGCTGTGCTCCAGACCCCTCCCCAGCTCTGTTGCCCTTCTCTGGACACCTTCCAGCAGCTCAACATCTTTCCTAACCTGAGGACCCAGAGCTGGACACAGGACTCCAGGTGTGGCTCAGCAGTGCTGAGCACAGGGCACAATGACCTCCCTGCTCCTGCTGGCCACACTCTTCCTGCTGCAGGCCAGGATGCCCTTGGCCTTCTTGGCCCCCTGGGCACACTGCTGGCTCATCTTCAGCCTACTATCACCCAGCACCCCCAGGTTCCTCACTGCCTGCCTGCTCTCAGCCACTCTGACCCTAGCCTGTGGCTCTGCCTGGGGCCAATGTGCAGAACCTGGCACTTGGATGTGTTCAGTCTCATGCCCTTGGGCACACATGTTGTGCCTGTCTCTGCCCTGGTGGAGAGAGACCCCTGGCAATGAAGCTGTAGGCAGCATTTTGGTGACTGGGACAAGTTCCTCACTCAGAATCATGGAATGGGTTGGGTTTGGAAGGAACCCATCCAGCTCCAGCCCCCTGCCATGGGCAGTGACACCTCCCGCCAGCCCAGGCTGCTCAGGGCCTCATCCAGCCTGGCCTTCAACACCTCCAGGCTTGGAGCCTCCACAGCTGCTCTGGGCAGCCTGTCCCAGGGCCTCACTTCCCTCCTGGGCAAGGATTGCTTCCTGATGGCCAAGCTCAATCCAGCTTCTCCCAGCTTCTCTCATCCTGTCACCCCATGGCTTTGACACAAGTCCCTCCCCAGCGCTCCTGGAGCCCTCCTCACATACTGGAAGGCTGCTGTGAGGTCTCCCTGCAGCCTTCTCTTCTCCAGAATGAACAACCACAACTCTGCCTTCACAGGAGTGGCTTTTCAGCCCCCTCTGATCATCTTTGTGGTCTCCTCTGGACCTGCTCCCACAATTCCATGGCCTTGTTGTGTGGGGAGCTCCAGAGCTGGACCCAGCACTGCAGGTGAGCTCTCAGCAGAGCAGAGTAGAGGAGCAGAATCCCCTTCCTCCACCTGCTGCCCACTCTGCTTTTGAATTCTCCTGTACAGGTGTCCAATTTTCTGGCCATAGAAAGCAGAGGTTGCTCAGGGCTTGCAGCCAGGAGGCACAGCTCAGAGTCACTGCCAAAGCAAACAAATTTCTGCTTGGTGAAAACCAAAGGCTGCATCACACAGTCCCAGATGTAGCCTCTGGCATCACCTCTTTTAATTGATCTCTGTGCTCACAGGAGGGCAGTACAGAGCAGGCTGCTGCTAGGGCAGCACAAGTCAGAGAGAAAGGGCTGGGGAGTGACCAAAGAAGCATTGTGCCTGGAGCAGGGATTAGACTGCAGGGCAGTGCTTCACAAGCCCAGCTCAGAGATTATTCCATGTGGCCCTTTGCATGTGCTGCCTTTTGGTGGGGAAATCTCAGACCCACACAACCATCTCTGCTGCAGCATCCCTCAGCGTAGAATCCCAGAGTGCAGGCTGGGAGGGACCCCAGGGACCACCTGCTCCAACCTCTCCAGCTAACAGCAGAGCTGAAAGGAGCTGCCCAGCCCCCTGCCCACTGAGCCTTCCAACTGCCCCATGGGGGCACTCCACTGCTGCCCTTGGAATGATTCACTCTCTGACTGAGCTCAGGGGCAAACATCTTCTCCTGCAGGCCCATGGGAATGTCCCCAGCAGTCCCTTGTCCCCATCCCCCCTTGTCTTTCCCATGGGGCTCCTTGGCCACAGGGAGTCTGCATCCTCCTGGCAGCCTCCCTTTAGCTGCTGCTCCATGGGGATGAGCTCTGCCCTGAGCCTTCTCTTCTCCAGGCTGAACACACTCAGCTCTCAGCCTTCCCTCCCACAGCAGGGCTGCCAGGCCCCTGAGCACTCTCCTGGCCCTTCTCTGGACACTTTCCAGCCTGCCCACATCTATTCTGTACAGCAGGGACCAAACCTGCGGCAGGGCTCCAGTGTGGGCTGCCCAGCACTGAGCAGAGTGGGACAATGGCTTTGTGATCCCTGCAGTGATGGCCCTTGCTGCTGCAGCTCAGCATCCTGTTGCACTCAAGCTGACCTTCAAAGTGTGCCATGGAGGGACTCCTCTGCTGCCCTTTCTGAAGCAGAATCTGCTTTCTGTGGCAGTGAAGTGATGCCTCCTGTCCCATGGGGAATGCTAAGGAAACTAGGGCAGGGGCTTGGGATTGTCCTGCACACACACAAACCACCCTGGCTGTCACCAAGTGCCTGTAATGCTGTCACATGCAGCTGCATTTCAGGCACAGCTGTGCTTGGGGCAGCACATTCCACCAGCAAATCCAGGCAAAAAGTTAAGGCCTTTGCCACTTGGCAGGTGACTTCTCCTCTCTTATGTCAGCCCCACAGAAGCTTCAGCACTGTGTGGACCTGCCTGGTTTTCAGCAAACAGAATGGTTGTGTGCAGTGAAACTCAGCAGTCCCTCCCCAGCTCTCCTGGAGCCCCTGTAGCTACTGGAAGGCAGCTCCAAGGTCTCCCCAGAGCCTTCTCTTCTCCAAGCTGAACAGCCCCAACTCTCCCAGCCTGGCCCCACAGGGGAGGTTCTGCAGCCTCTGATAGAGTAGAATAGAATTAACCAGGTTGGAAGAGACCTTTGAGATCACCAAGTCCAACTTATCACCCAACACCATCTGATCAATGGCACCAAGTGTCCCATCCAGGCTCTTCTTAAACACCTCCAGGGATGGGGACTCCACCACCTCCCTGGGCAGCACATCCCAAGGGCCAATCTCTCTTGCTGGGAAGAATTTCTTCCTAACATCCAGCCTAAACGTCCCCTGGCACAGCTTGAGACTGTGTCCTCTTGTTCTGGTGCTGGCTGCATGGGAGAAGAGCCCAACCCCCACCTGGCTACAACCTCCCTTCAGTGGTTGCAGAGAGCAATGGGTCTCCCCTGAGCCTCCTCTTCTGCAGGCTAAGCAACCCCAGCTCCCTCAGCCTCTCCTCACAGGGCTGTGCTATCATCTCTGTGGCCTCCTCTGGAGCCTCTCCAGCAGCTCCAGGTCCTTCTGGTGCTGGGGGCCCCAGAGCTGGAGGCAGTGCTGCAGGTGGGGTCTGAGCAGAGGGGCAGAATCCCCTCCCTGTGCTGCTGCTCTCCCTGCTCTGGCTGCAGCTCAGCACTCAGCTTGCTCAGGCTGCCAGGGACCAGTGCTGGCTCCTGGGGAGTTTGCCACCAACTGACACCCCCAAGGCCTTCTCCTCCAGGCTGCTCTTGAGCCACTCCTTGCCCAGTATGGATCTGTGCTTGGGGTTGCCCTCTCCCAGGTGCAGGACCTTGTTGAACTTGGCCCTGTTGAACTTCCTGAGGTTGGCCTGGGCCCTCCTCTCAAGCCAGGAGATGTGCTCTAGGATGGGTGTCTCCTTGTGCTGGTGCACTTGGGCCTCCTCTGAAAAACCAGGTAAGTGTGGGAGCTCTAGAGAGGGAGGGGATGGGAGGGAAGGGAGAGCAGCATTTGCTGGATGAACTGCAGCAGCAAAAAAGCAGCTGAGAGAAATGCTGATGGGTTGTAAAAGTGAGAAAGAGCACTGAGAAAATGAACCTCCCCCCTCCCCCCCTTCTCCTGCTGCTCTGTGGGGAAGGGGAACTCTGGCAGCATGGCCTGCAGCAAAAGCAGAGCTTGCCTCACCCCTTGCCCAGCCCATTGCTGTGTGCAGCTCAGGAAGGCTGAAATGCTGCCACTCAGTTGCAGATCCCTGCTCCCAGCCTCACAAAACGCTGTTGGTGGAGCAATGAATAGGCAGCAGAGAAGACCTTGGCCAGTATGTGGTGCTGAAAGGCACTGTGCTGCCCAAGGGCAGGGCTGCTGTCAGAACCCAAATGCACTGCGTGGAAGGGGAAGGTTGTTGCATTTGTTATCCTGCTGGTAGTTTAGTAGAGCCCTGTTGTGTGCCAGCAATGACCTGGACACCCTCAGTGACACCTAAGTTTGCAGGTGATGCTGAGCTGGAAGGGAGAGTTGATCTGATTGAAGGTAGGGAGGCTCTGCAGAGGGATCTGGCCAGGCTGGATCCATGAGGCCACTGGGATGAGGTTCAATAAGGTCAAGTTCTGAGTCCTGCACTTGGGTCACAACCACCCAGGAATGCTCCAGGCCTGGGGCAGAGTGGCTGCAAACTGCCCAGCAGAGAAGGACCTGGGGGTGCTGGTTGGCAGCAGCTGAAGAGGAGCCAGGGGGGGCCCAGGGGGGCAAGAAGGCCACCAGCAGCCTGGGCTGGAGCAGCAGTGGTGTGGGCAGCAGGAGCAGGGCAGGGATTGTCCTCCTGTGCTGGGCACTGGGGAGGCCACAGCTTGAGTGCTGGGGTCAGGTTTGGGTCCTCACTCCAGGAAGGATGTTGAGGGTCTGGAGCAGACCAGAGAAGGGCAACAGAGCTGGGGCAGGGTCTGGAGAAGAGGGCTGGGGAGGAGCAGCCAAGGGAGCTGGGGTTGCAGTGCAGCATTTCACTTGCAGAGCTGCCACTGCCCATATGGGGAACTGATTCTGGCAGTCACTGTTTGAAGGAATCTCTAAGTCACAGGATCACAGAATCACCAAGGTTGGAAGAGACCTCAAAGATCATCCAGTCCAACCTGGCACCACAGACCTCATGACCAGACCATGGCACCAAGTGCCACATCCAGTCCCCTCTTGAACACCTCCAGGATGGGACTCCACCACCTCCCTGGGCAGCACATCCCAAGGGCCAATGACTCTCTCCGTGAAGAACTTTCTCTCCTCACCTCCCAGCCTAACCTCCCTGGCACAGCTTGAGACTGTGTCCTCTTGTTCTGGTGCTGCTTGCCTGGGAGAAGAGACCAACCTCTGCCTGGCTACAACCTCCCTTCAGGGAGTTGGAGAGAGCAATGAGGTCACCCTGAGCCTCCTCTTCTGCAGGCTAAGCAACCCCAGCTCCCTCAGCCTCTCCTCACAGGGCTGTGCTCCAGACCCCTCCCCAGCCTTGTTGCCCTTCTCTGGACACCTTCCAGCAGCTCAACTTCTCTCCTAAACTGAGGAGCCCAGAACTGGACACAGGACTCAAGGTGTGGCCTAACCAATGCAGAGTACAGGGCACAATGACCTCCCTGCTCCTGCTGGCCACACTCTTCCTGATGCAGGCCAGGATGCCATTGGCCTTCTTGGCCCCCTGGGCACACTGCTGGCTCCTGTTCAGCTGCTGTCAATCAGCACCCCCAGGTCCCTCTCTGTTTGGCAGCTCTCAGCCACTCTGACCCCAGCCTGTAGCTCTGCCTGGGGTTGCTGTGGCCAAAGTGCAGCCCCTGGCACTTGGACTTGCTGAATGCCATCCTGTTGGCCTCTGCCCATCTCTCCAGCTGGTTGAGGTCCCTCTGCAGAGCCCTTCAGCCCTCTGACTGACCAACATCTGCTCCCAGCTTGGTGTCATCTGCACATTTGCTGATGACTGTCTCAATCCCCTCAGCCAGATCATCAATAAAGATGTTGAAGTGCATGGGGCCCAGCACTGATCCCTGGGGCACACCACTGGTGCCTGGCTGCCAGCTGGCTGTGGCACCATTCACCAGCACTCTCTGGGCTCAGCCTCCAGCCAGTTCCTAACCCAGCTCAGAGTGCTGCTGTCCCAGCCAGGGGCTGACAGCTTGGCCAGCAGTTTGCTGTGGGGGACGGTGTCAAAAGTCTTAAGAGTCTTACAACAGTCTTAAGAGTGCCTCCTCATTCACACCTGCTCAGGACCAGTGCCCAGCTAGGAACCCTTCATAAACCCCTTTGGCCAGAGGAGATCCTCCAGACAACTCCTCACGTTTCCAGGGTAAGTGGAAGAGAGGGAAAAGCTGATGGGAAGGCAACAGGGGGTTCTATATTTAGAGACCTGGGACCTCAGGCAGCTGCAAGCTGCTTGTGCCATCAAGCACCAGGAGACCACAGACCATTCCTGGTTGTGGCTCCGTGCCTTGGGGAGCTGTCCGCTCACAATCCAGTTTGGTCAAGCATCAGCTTCCAGACTCTCAAATTCTCCTTTAAATGAAATGTTGATGCAGGAAAGGATCTGAGCAAGGGACCATGTCTGCTCTTTGTGTCTGATTCCACAGTGGTGCCCACCCAAAGGGGCAGAGCCTTCCACCCACAGGCAGGGGCAGGCCTCACCACTGCATCACTGAATCTGGGGCTTGGCATGCACCTCTGGAGGGCAGCCATTCCAAGCCCCCCTGCTGGAGCAGGATCACCTAGGGCAGGTCACACAGGAACACATCTCTGCAGCTCCCTGAGGGGAGGTTGGAGTGAGGAGGGAGCAGCCTCTGCTCCTTGGTGGCAAGGGACAGGAGCAGAGATGGTTCCAAGCTGCCCCAGGGGAGCTCAGCTGGAGCTCAGGAAAGATTTTCTGCCCTGGAAGGGATCTCGCCATTGGAAGATGCTGCCCAGGGCAGTGCTGGAGTCCCCATCCCTGGGGGTGTTCCAGCAGCTGTGGCCCCTGCTGCTTAGTGACCTGGTTTGGTGCTGAGCCTGCAGTGCTGGTGAGGTTTGGACTGGAGGTCTTGGAGGTCTCTTTCCAACCAGATCCATTCTGTGGGGTTTGAATGTCCCCAGAGAAGGAGACTCCACAACCTCTCTGGGCAGCCTGCTCCAGGGCTCTGTCACCCTCACAGTGAAGAAGTTTCTCCTCAGGCAGAGGTGGAACCTGCTGGGTTCCAGCTTGTATCTGTTGTTCCTTGTCCTATCACAAACACCACTGAAAAGAGCCTGCACCTTCACCTGACATCTGCCCCTCAGATACATAGGGACATGATAAGAACCTCTCAGCCTTCTCTTCTCCAGACCTGACAGCCCCAGGGCTCTCAAGCTCTCTTCACAGCAGAGTCTGTTTATAGTCACACAGCAATGTGAATGACTGCAGCAGCACAAATGAGGCTCAGAAGAAGGATGAAGATTATTTCACAGAGCCATGAAATTGTCAGGGCTGGAAGGGACCTCAAGGCTCAGCCAGTTCCAACCCCCTGCCATGGCCAGGGACACCTCACACCACAGCAGGTTGCTCACAGCCACATCCAGCCTGGCTGCAAACACCTCCAGGCAGGAGGCTGCCACCACCTCCCTGGGCAGCCTGTGCCAGGCTCTCACCACCCTCATGGGGAACAACTTCTTCCTCACATCCAATCTCAATCTACCCCTTCTGGTTTTGCTCCATCCCCCCCAGTCCTATCACTCCCTGACACCCTCCAAAGTCCCTCCCCAGCCTTCTTGGAGCCCCCTGCAGATCCTGCAAGGCCACAATTAAGTCTCCTTGGAGCCTTCTCCTCTCCAGCCTGCACAACCCCAACTCTCTCAGGCTGTCTCCAGAGCAGAGCAGCTCCAGCCCTCTGCTCCTCCTCCTGGCCCTTCTCTGGACACCTTCCAGCCCCTCCAGACCCTTTCTGGGACAGAGTCTCCAGAACTGGACCCAGAGCTGCAGGTGGAGTCTCACCACGGGGCTCTATTTAGCTGTTCCCCGCAGCTCATGCTGTAACCTGAGTGTGTATCAATGCCCCTGGTGCCTGAGTGCAGCCCTAATAGAAGGTTTGAGCATGAATAGAAGGTTTAAACTCCAGGTTTCCCCCAGGGGCTGTGGTGTCATTCCTCACTAATGAGATGGCTCCTTCAAACGGTACAAGCAGTGTGAGCAGCTGAGGAGTTCAGCCCAAAGCTTCACAGATGCAAAGCCTGGATCCAGAAATAAACCCTCTGGTATCTGGGTAGCATCTGCCTCTCAAGCTGGTTTTAGGCTTTTTTTTTTCCTGCCTTATGCCATGTGCTGCAGATCATATGCTGCTTTTGCAGAGCCTCTTGCCATGCCTGTGTGTGGCAAGCCTCGGGGAAGTGTGTGGTTAAGAACAGAGCAGCATGGGCCAGGCTGAGCTCCCAGCAGTGATCTGCCGGAGAGCAGCCCTGGGGAGAGGGACCTGGGAGTGCTGCTGGCTAACAAGCTCTGCATGGGGCAGCAATGTGCCCTGGGGGCCAAGAAGGCCAAGGGTTCCTGGGGCATCAGAGGAGTGTGGCCAGCAGAGCCAGGGAGGTTCTCCTCCCCTCTGCTCTGCCCTGGGGAGACCTCACTGGAGTATTGCATCCAGGTCTGGGCTCCCCAGGTCAGTAGGGACAGGGATCTGCTGGGAGAGTCCAAGGGATGGCTGCAGGATGCTGAGGACTGCAGCACTGCCTGGTAGGAGAGGCTGAGAGCCCTGGGGTGGTTAGTCTGAGAGGAGAAGACTGAGAGGGATCTGATCAATGTCTATCAATAGCTGAAGGCTGGGGGTCAGGAGGGGGGGGCACAGGCTCTGCTCAGCTGCACCCTGGGATAGGACAAGGAGCAATGGATGTAAGCTGCAGCACAGGAGGCTCCAGCTCAACATGAGGAGGAACTTCTTGACTGTGAGGGTCCCAGAGCCCTGGAGCAGGCTGCCCAGAGAGGTTGTGGAGTCTCCTTCCCTGGAGACTTTCAGGCCCCATCTGGATGTGTTCTGTGTGACCTGTGCTGGATTCCATGGTCCTGCTCTGGCAGGGGGTTGGACCCAAAGATCTCCAGAGGTCCCTTCCACCCCCTGGCACCCTGTGAGCCTGGGATTTTGGAGATTAATGAGTAAAATGTTTTGCTTGGATCTCCTAATTATCACACAAGAGGATGGAGTCTAAAACTTCTAGGCTGAATAATAATTCAGGAAGTTCAGTAATGCAAAGTGCAAGGAGCTGCACCTAGGTTAGAGCAATCCTCTCTATCACCCAGGCTGGGGGTGATGAGATTGAGAGCAGCCCTGCAGAGAAGGACTTGGGGGTGCTGGTGGGTGAGGAGCCAGAGAGGAGCCAGCAATGGGCACTGCCAGCCCAGAAGGCCAAGGGCAGCCTTGGCTGCAGCCAAAGCAGTGTGGCCAGAGCTGGAGAGAGGGGATCCTGCCCCTCTGCTCTGGGAAGACCTCACCTGCAGTGCTGTGTCCAGCTGTGGGACCTCCAACACAAGAGAGACATTGACCTGATGGAGTGAACCCAGGGGAGGCCAGGAAGACGATCTGAGGGCTGGGAACCTCTCCAGTGGGGACAGGCTGGGAGAGTTGGGGCTGTGCAGCCTGGAGAAGAGAAGGCTGCAGGAGACCTTAGAGCTGCATTTCAATCTCTGCAGGGACCTCCACAGGCTGGGGAGGGGCTGTTCATGAGGGCTGTGGGAGGCTAGGTGCTAGGCATGTTTTGAAACTGGAGCGGCAGAGTTGGTTGGACACCAGGAGGAAGTTCTGCACAGTGAGGGTGGTGATACGCTGGCACAGGCTGCCCAGTGAGGTGGTTGAGGCTCCAGCCCTGGGAGACATCGAGGTCAGACTTGCTGTGGCCCTGGGCACCCTGCTCTGGCTGGAGGTGTCCCTGCTGAGTGC
>JAAWVA010000468.1:0-21849 GCA_015227895.2 Colaptes auratus
ATGATCTTTGAGGTCTCTTCCAACCTTGGTGATTCTGTGATTATTTTGCTATTATTATCATTATTTTTATTTTTCAGTGCAACTCTCGTTGTTAAAAGAAGAACCAAAACTTATGTTTTTTAGACAGATGGAGAACTGCTTGAGAGGGTACAGCAAAGGGCCACAAAGGTGATTATGGCAACAATGTCTCTTATGAAGAAAGGCTTGGGGCTTTTTAGCCTAAAGAAGAAAAGACTGAGGGGGGATCTTATCAATGCTTACAAATACTTGCCAGGAGGATGAGGCCACTCTTTTTTTTCAGTGGTGCTCAATGACAAGACAAGAGGTAAAAGGCACAAACTTGATGGTAGAGTGTTCATCCAACATGAGGAGAACTACTTTGAGGGTGGCAGAGCACTACTCAGGGAAGTGGTGGAGTTTCCATGTCGGTGGACTTTCAGAATAGAATAGAATAGAATAGAATAGAATAGAATAGAATAGAATAGAATAGAATAGAACAGAATAAACCAGGTTGGAAGAGACCTTCAAGATCATCGCATCCAACCTATCATCCAACACCACCTAATCAACTAAACCATGCAAACCATGCAAATCTGTCTGGATGCTGTACCGGGCAATCTATTATAGGTGAACCTGCTCTGGAAGTGGAGATGATCATCTCCAGAGATCCCTTCCAACCGCTATTATAATGCAATCATGTGGCTTGCAAAGTGCTTAAAGCTGAACACATACAAACAGTGAATCTCTTTTCTTCCTTCCAACCTCCAGATTATAGAGGTGTAGATCCCTGGTATTTCTTTCCAGCTGCAAGAATTTTCCTCTCTGTCTCCCCCAGATTTCCAGATCTGGCTGTGTGACAAAAGTTTCAGGCTCTCACCCTGTCATACTCAAGATCAGTCATTTCACACTACCAGCAGCAGGCCCCTTCTAACACAGAACTAAAAGTGTTAGTAACACTTGCTTTTTGCTAGAATCACTTTTGGACTGGTTGATGGGACGAGGAATGTGTGTGTATAACAAATGTGCTCCTTTGGGTGGTACAGTTGGCATTTAGAAAAATGTGAAAGCTAAATATAAATAAAAATACGCCCTCCTTCAGATGTATCCACATAAATACATATGTGGTATGATATGTGTGTGTGCATTTTCATGTGTGATGCCTGTGTAATTTTTAATTTAATGAAGCCCTAATGGATGAACGAAATATTGCAGAGCTATGCGAGAGGCAACAACAAAAAAATCTCTTCTTTTCTCTGGGCTTTACAGTAATGCCATTAATTATGATGAATTCTCTCTGTATTCATGGGGTTGTAATATGAAATCCCTTAGGAGTTCTGTTGTAATTTAGCATTAATTAATTTCCACCTGCAGTAAAGCGTTACCAAAACTTGAATAATGAGGCGCTCATTGCCCTTCTCACTGGCATCTCTGATTTCTTCCACTTCTTCCTCCTTTTACCTCTAGCAGTCAGAAGGGTTACTCTATGTATTTCCAGAGAGCAATATACAGAATTGAGATTTCCCTACAACCACTAAGACCTAAAGTAATTTTAAATGTGTTAGTTATCCCTCGAGTAATTTGCCACAACTAATCCTCACAAGCAGGTCTGATGCTGGATCCTCTTGGACATGCCTTGTTTCTGATTAATGTTAACTGTGAACCCACATCTTGAAGAATATACCAGTGGAGGACTGCTATGAGACATCTTGGACACTGAAAGCCTGCTCTGTTGGTACCAATGGAGAGCATAGATCTGTCAAACATGAATTTGTATGAGACGGGGAATGCCCTAACAGCAGCCCATCTAGCCTGGCAGCAGCACAGCTTTGAATATACTTGAATGTGGACTACAAATAAAACTGCAATCCTGATCTTCCACCCTCTGTTCCCAGGGCTGAAAGTGCTAGAATATCTATCCATACATTGCAAGTAAAGCATGTGGGCAAACATCTCACTTTGACTTTAGTAAATCTATATTTAAGTAGCAGCAGTGTAGGTAGTGTGAGGTTCTCTCTCCGTAGTTGTATCTTAGCTGGCTGTATGTGTAATGACAGTTCCTTCTCAGTCTGCTACTTAGTTGCTTATCCCAGTAAGCAGAGCAGGACTGAAACTCGGAGGGTCTTTTCAAGCCTTCCAGAGTTCAAAGAGATTTGGTGTCTCTTGAACATAACAGTAGGATTGTAACTACCATAACATAAACCCAAACAGCTCAGTATTTTGGGGTTGTCCTTGCTGGATTGGTTTTGTCTTCTCTTTCAGCAGAAGTGGATTTGGCCTGCCACATATTCCAGTCACGTAAATAAAAAGGAATCAATGCAGTACTCAAACCCTCTTTTATACTCCTTCAGTACTGCTAGCTTAAAAATATACTTCTTGAATATTGTTATCTTAAATACTACTTCTTAAAAGAAACAACTCTTCCAGTCAGAAGGCTTAAAAAAATATACATATTTTTGAAGTGATACCACTGCTCTTTTAACAAATGGCAGTGTCTTTAAAGTACACTAGAGAATGAGATAATGATAGTGCAACTGAAACAGCCAAAAGAGTCAACTCAATATGGTGTATTAAAATACAAAGGTCATTCTGGAAAGTAACTAGGAAACATGATCAGCAGTTTCCAAGCTACATCCCCAGTCAGTTGTTGGGACAATAACCTAGTAACCACTCCAATAAGATTTTAATGCAAGTCTTTATGGAGGCCCTATTTGGTGCCATTTACGATGTGAGCTAATGACGGCAAGCGATTTCAATATCACTCCAAGGGGATTCCATTATGAAGCCATTACAAGATGAAGCTGCAATAGCAAAACACTTTCACGGCGAATCCCAGAGGCGGCGTGATGTTCCATTACTGGTTCCAAAGCGATGCGACGACACTCCAAGGATTCACTACAAGCCTACAGAGACCGTAGCAGCGTGTAAAATGATGATATGGATGATGTGCTGCTTTGCAGATAGACTGGCTTTTCCATTCTAAACTACAGTTTTGTCTGAGGCATTGTATCAAAAAAGTAATGATGTGAATCGTGTCTTGTTTCCTCCATGCACTCCCAGACACATCGCCTTAACAAGCAAAGCCTCTCAATCTTCTTCACTCTTTTCCAGCATTAATCTTGTTGACACATTTGAGAGAGGAAGTCAGCTTAGCTCTATTTCTTTTAGGTCATGAAACATGACCTAAAATGCTACATTTTTCCAGGAATGTATCATTTACTTCAGCACTCACCTACTGAGGTGAATGTAAGAATAATCCAAGGTCAGTGCTATTGTGCAATAATATCTTCAGCTGTCCCCAGGGACAGGATAAGTAAATTGCAAGGTCTAAATTGTTTGGAAACTTTCCTAAATCTAAGAAGAAAATTCTGAGGTAAAAGGTAAAGATTAGCAATCTCTCTTTGTTTGTAAGGTTAAATTCTCTTGTAAATTATTAGGAAGGTCCAATGTTGTTAGAACTGCCTTTGGCTGTGCTGATGGATGACCATTCATTAAGGAAAAGGTTCTGAAAGGTATGCCAAATCTCCAGAAACAAAACCAACTCTAACCAACAAACAAACCCCCATAGATAAGCATCTTTTTTTTTTTTGGTAACATATTCAGAATACAAGAGTTAAGAGGTTTCTATACCTATCTTTTTTTTCCAAAGCAACACATCCAAGTGCCAGGTTCTACACTTGGCCACAGCACCCCAGGCAGTGCTACAGGCAGAGTGGCTGAGAGCAGCCAGGCAGGAAGGGACCTGGGGTCTGTTGATAGCAGGCTGAACATGAGCCAGCAGTGTGCCCAGGTGGTCAAGAAGGCCAATGGCATCCTGGCCTGGATCAGGAACGTGTGGCCAGCAAAGCAGGGAAGTCATTGTGCCCTGTACTCAGCACTGGTTAGGCCACACCTTGAGTCCTGTGTCCAGTTCTGGGTCCCTCAGTTTAGGAAAGATGTGATTGCTGGAAGGTGTCCAGAGAAGGCAACAAAGCTGGGGAGGGGGTTTGGAGCACAGCCCTGTGAGGAGAGGCTGAGAGCTTGTTGCTTAGCCTGGGGAAGAGGAGGCTCAGGAGAGACCTTATTGCTGTCTACACTCCCTGAAGGGAGGTTGTAGCCAGTGGGGGTTGGTCTCTTCTTCCAGGCAAGCAGCATCAGAACAAAGGACACAGTCTCAAGCTGTGCCAGGGGAGGTTAGGCTGCATGTTAGGAGAAGCAAGAGAGATTGCCCATTGGAATGTGCTGCTCAGGGAGATGGTGGAGTTGCCATCACTAGAGGTGTTTAGGAAGAAGACTGATGGGGTGCTTGGTGCATGGTTTAGTTGATCAGATGGTGTTGGATGATAGGTGGGACTTGATGATCTCAAAGGTCTTTTCCAACCTGGTCTGGTCTGGTCTGGTCTGGTCTATTCTATTCTTTCTATTCTATTCTTTCTATTCTATTCTATTCTTCCCTTTGTTGTGCTATATAATGAAATTTGCAATCAAAATTGTGTGTGTGTGGCTGGCTTTTGGCTTACTTTGGTTTTCTTAAAATAAGATGAAATAAATCTGAATAGACCTTCTTTTCCAGAATGTTGGAAAGGTTTTTCAGATTTGGCTTGAAGCTTCAGTTTTGGAATGCTGAATTCTTCTGTGAAGTGGAATGCTATTTTTGTCTCAGCTCTCTAACTATATAGAGAGCTTCACTTGCCAAGCAGCATTCATCTTCAAAACCCTTTGTGGATATTAAAGTTTATAGGTCTAAATAATTAAGTATTCCAAAAGCAGGGCATTTGAGAGCCCTTTTAGATGAGTGCTTGCCATTCAGAAATTGGGAATTATTATCAAGCCCCATTCTCTTTCTCTTCATGCAAACACAAATATCTATCATTGCTGATACAGCAGAAAGACAACAAAATCCTAAAAATCAGAGTACCTATGGGGGTAGGTTAAATTTCATGTCCTGCTGCTGCTAATGCTCTTTGTCTGACACCTTATTATTAATGTGTTCAGCTCAGCAGATCAAGTGCTTTTGTGTAAAGGATCTTTTATCAGCATATTCCTCCCTTTGCTGGTTTTAACCCACTGCCTTCCTCAGATTCTGAGGAGCTCTAGCCAAGTCTAAGCGCTGTGCTCTTTAACTTCTCATGAGTTCATCATTCTGTCCACTGCCTTTCAGAACTGTTAAATCAAATTGCTGATTTAACCAAATTTGGCAGCAGATTAGCAGTCTCAAAGATGCTGAGCTTCCCTAAGCTTCAGGAATATAGAAGGAGGTTAGAGAAAACAAAGCAAAAACAAAATGTTGTTCATGTCCTCACTAGAGGAAAAAACAAAATAAAGTGGGTTTTACATTACTGCATCATCCATGACTCCTCTCAGTATTGATACTGACTAGGACAGTGAAGGCAGACTCTAGTCTCAAATTGCAAGTATTTATGTTACAGTCTCATGAACTCATCTCTTTGTAGTGATTCCAGCCTGCATGCTGTATCCAAACCACCTAGAGAAAACTAGAAAGCTAGAGACTTTCTGTGCTGTACTTGTGGTAATGGTGTAGCTGTATAAAAAAGAGCTGCTAGTGGACTTGAGGCTCTTTAGAAAATCAAGGACAACTGAGGGTGCTTTAGAAGAAAGTCTTCTCTATGGTAGGCCACCCCTTGAGTCCTGTGTCCAGTTCTGGGCCTCTCAGTTTAGGAAAGATGTTGAGATGCTGGAACATGTCCAGAGAAGGGCAACAAAGTTGGGGAGGGGTTTGGAGCACAGCCCTGTGAGAGAGGCCTGAGGGAGCTGGATTGCTTAGCCTGGAGAAGAGGAGGCTCAGAGGAGACCTTATTGCTTTCTACAACTCCCTGAAGGGAGGTTGTAGCCAGGTGGGTCTCCTTCCCAGGCAACCAGTACCAGAACAAGAGGACACAGTCTCAAGCTGCACCAGGGAGGTTTAGGCTGGATTTAGGAAGAAGTTCTTTCCAGAGAGAGAGATTGGCCATTGAAATGTGCTGCCTGGGGAGGTGGTAGCCACCATCACTGGAGGGTTTAGGAACAGACTGGGTGGGTCACTTGGTGCATGGTTTAGTTATTAGATGGTGTTGGGTGATAGGTTGAACTCAATGATCTCCAAGGTCTTATCCAACCATGGTTAATTCTATTCTATTCTATTCTATTCTATTTATTCTATTCTATTCTATTCTATTCTATGGAGACATTCAGAAAAGTCTTCTCAAATGCCTGATATTCTGTTCTTAATATGAAGATCAGAGAGGACTGGTTTACCTGCTTTCTTTTTTGTTATCTGTAACCTTCAGAAAATCATATCAAACTTTCAGTTATGCTTTTTTTTTTCTTCTAAGAGGTCTTAACATTATTTCAACATCATTGAAATAAATTGTTCAGTCATTCTCATCCCAGTTCTATTTTCATTTGCTTTTCTTGTGCACATTTGGAATCTGTCCAGTAATCTTTTATTTTCTATCTTTTTTCTTTTTTTCTTTTTTTTTTTTTCCAGCTTTCTACTACAATCCTTTGAAAAGCTTGAAAGAGCTAATATAGTATTTTTCATAGTTTTCATAGTTTCATAAGTTCAGTTAGGGTTGGAAGGGACCACAAGGATCATCTAGTTCCCCCCCCTGCCATGGGCAGGGACACCCCACACTAGATCAGCTGGCCAGAGCCTCTCCAGCCTGGGCTTAAACACCTCAAGGGACAGGGCCTCAACCACCTCCCTGGACAACCCATTCCAGGGCTTCACCACTCTCATGGGAAGACTTCCTCCTCACATCTAGCCTGAATCTCCCCACCTCCAGCTTCATTCCATTCCCCCTAGTCCTATCACTCCCTGATAGCCTGAAAACCCTCCCCAGCCTTCTTGTAGGCCCCCTTTGGATACTGGAAGGCCACAATAAGGTCACCTGGAGCCTTCTCTTCTCCAGACTGAACAGCCCAACTCCTTCAGTCTGTCCTCATAGGAGAGGTGCTCCAGCCCTCTGATCATCCTCGTGGCCTTCTCTGGACACCTTCCAGCACCTCCAGATCCCTCTTGTAATAGGGCTCCAGAACTGGAGGCAGTACTCCAGGTGGGTCTCACCAGAGCTGATTTGTTTTATATCACTGTATCACAGTATCACCGAGGTTGGAAGAGACCTCAAAGATCATCGAGTCCAACCTGCCACGTGTAATAGTCAGAGAATCAAAGCATTGGTTAAACTTCAGTGCTGGCATTTGCAGCCTCTGACTTCAGCCTCAATGTCATCAATGCTCACAAATCAAGCAAAAAAAAAATCCAGAGCAGACTGTAATGCAGCTTTTATATTCTGCTGCTTCCACAATTGCAGCCTCTGCCAGCCATAGAGCTTGTGATCCCATCCAAAAGAGAGCGATTTGTCTGCAAGTGGGAAATGGATTTGCGACGCGATGTACTGATTTGACAGTATAATGCAATAATGGATGTGGGGTAACAGGGCTGTTGCAAAATAAACTAGCATGGTAAATGGGCCTCGGCCACAATTAAGCCTGGGCACTGAAAATAGAATCCTGACTGACAAAATGATTGGGTGTGTGGAACTTGGCATGCTCCATTTTGAGGGAACAGTGCCTCCTTTCCAAGAATTCTTTCAATTCAGAATGAAATGCTCTTTAAGTAATAAATAAATAAAATAGAGGTGTGCTCATTATTCACTTTCATCTGAAAAGGCTCTGTGCAGGTGACTATTTTGGTGTTATGGATATGCTATGAAGATGTCAGTGTGTTAGATAGCAATTTATCTTTATGCCAGTTTTAAGACAAGGAAAATCACACCTGTAAAGGTTTGATTTAGGAATTAGCTTCTCACCTTCAGAGTTCACCCTTTTAAATTACCTTTGAAACAGTTTTTCTATAGGATGAATCTGTTATATTTTTCTGGGTCAGCATGTCAATTTCACTAGTCAGTCTTGACTGATTTTTAGAATAGAATAGAATAGAATAGAATAGAATAGAATAGAATAGAATAGAATAGACCAGGTAGGAAGAGACCTTCAAGATCATGGCGTCCAACCTATCAACCAATCCAACCCACCTAAACAACTAAACCATGGCCCCAAGCACCCCATCATCAGTCTCCTCCTGAACACTTCCAAAGAAGGTGACTCCACCACCTCCACGGGCAGCCCATCCAATGGGCAATCACTCTCTCTGTATAGAACTTCTTCCTAACATCCAGCCTAAACCTCCCCTGGTGCAGCCTGAGACTGTGTCCTCTTGTTCTGGTACTGGCTGCCTGGGAGAAGAGTCAACCTCTGCCTGTCTACAACCTCCCTTCAGGTTGTAGAGAGCAATAAGGTCACCCCTGAGTCTCCTCCTATCCAGGCTAAGCAACCCCCTGCCTCAGCCTCTCCTCACAGGGCTTGTGCTCCAAACCCCTCACCAACCTTGTTACCCTTCTCTGGACACCTTCCAGCAAGACAACATCCTTCCTAAACTGAGGGGCCCAGAAGTGGACACAGGATCTAGGTGTGGCCTAACCAGTGCAGTGTACAGGGGCAATGACCTCCCTGCTCCTGCTGGCCACACTGTTCCTGATCTAGGCCAGGATGCCTCTTGGCTGCCTGGGCACACTGCAGGCTCATGTTCATCTACCATCAACCAGCACCCCCAGGTCCCTCTCTGCCTGCCGCTCTCCAGCCACTCTGACCCCAGCCTGTAGCACTGCATGGAGCTGCTGTGGCCAGTGCAGCAACCTGGCACTTGGATGTGTTCAATCTCCTGCCTTGGACTCTGCCCATCTGTCCCCTGTCGAGGTCCCTCTGCAAAGCCTCTCTGCCCTCCAGCAGATCAACTCCTGCCCCCAGCTTGGTGTCGTCTGCAAATTTACTGATGACCTTTGGGTTAGAAAACTCTTCAGACCAGGAACAAATATAATTTCATTTGAAAGTAAAACGCTACTGGAAGTACTTTTAGCCTCGAGACACAGCTGGGGAAAACTAAAGAGGGTGCTCTGTTTAATTCCTTTACAACATGGAACACATCTAAACTTTCATGGCTAAGGAGAAAAATGTTTGAGTGACTGGTGTGTCCAGAAGAACAGAAATACTGTGAATTAAATCAAAGGAAACCTCAGATTAGGTGATTATTTTAGCCCTGTGTTCACATGAGGTGCCCTTTTGAATTCAGTGGATCTTCAGCTGATGCTTTCAACACAGGCTTCTGCAAAAGGAGGAAAACAGAAGACCAGCCTCAGCATCAGTGATACCAACCACCAGACGCTGGCTGATAAGCATGGGCTGTAGTCTATGAAATGAGGAATGTAGAAAGGATTTTTCCAGGGAGGTTTTGACTGGATATCAGAAGAAATTTATTCATTGTAAGGGTTTCTGAAACACTGGAACCAGCTGCCCAGAGAGGTGATTGAATCCCCATCCCTGGAGGCATTTAAAAAGAGGCAGAGGTGTGATTGCTGAGGGACAAGGTTTAGCACCAGACTTGGCAGGGTAAGATAATGATTGGATTCTTTCTTAAAGTCTTTCCAACCAGAATGATTCTATCAATCTAAGACTGAGCAGATTGGAGGAAGTTCTCCTCCCCCTCTACTCTGCCCTAGTGAGACCTCGCCTGGAATATTGCATCCAGTTTTGGCTCCCCAGTTCAAGAGGGACAGAGATCTGCTGGACAGAGTCCAAGAGAAGCTACCAGGATGATTAAGGACTAGAGCACTTCCCAGAGGCTGAGAGACCTGGGACTTTTTACACTGGAGAGAGATACTGAGAGGAGATTTAATAAATGTTTATAAATATCTGAGGATGGGTGTTGAAAAGGAGGGACAGGGCTCTGCTCAGTTGCACCCTGTGATAGGACAAGGGGCAATGGATATAACCCAGCACAGGAGGCTCCATCTCAACATGAGGAGGAACTTCACTGTGAGGATCACAGAGCACTGGAACAGGCTCCCCAGAGAGGTTGTGGAGTCTCCTTTCCTGGAGACTTTCAAGCCCCATCTGGATAAGTTCCTCTGTGACCTGTGCTGGATGCTGTGGCCCTGCTCTGGCAGAGGGGTTGGACTCGATCTCTGTAGGTCCCTTCCAACCCCTAACATCCTTTGATCCTGTGAAAGCTGACATAATTGTTTCTTAATATATGTGGACTTAGTAGAACATAGCTTTACTGCACAGGAGCCTCTTAGGTTAGGAAGCATAAGAAACACATCTCACATGTAATAAATTCTTCAGGCTGCTGAACTGTAGATGAGCATGTATTTGAGGTACACAAAGACTTGTTTGGGCCATTTGGGTGGGGCAGTAGTTGTACAGTGGTGGTGGGTGTATCATCATTTATTTAAATTGATAATAGCACCTTTATTGTCCAAGATCCAATGAAAATTAATGATAAAGGGACAGTCCTCCTAAAAGCTTTCAGCCCCAAATGACTGACAATGGATGGACAAACTAAAGGTTGCTGGAGCATGAACACCATTCAACTGACAACTGCAATACTTGCAAATTACTCAAATAACCATCCTCTGGCTATTCTGTGAGCATTGTAGCCACAAGGTGTTTAAGGAACATGTGTTTATTTCATATTCCCTTTGTAGTTGCAGTCCACACTGTATGAAAAAAACCCCCACCCTGATGTTATCTCATCGTGTGAAATCTGGGATGGAAGCAGCCAACTTACAGCTGTAACAGGCAGCAGCAATAACCATCACCACTGGCAAACTCTGACAGACAGTTTTGCTGTCAGCATTGTTTCTTAAAATACAAGCCTTTCCTGTTAAAAAGCACACTCTTTTTCATTCTCTTGCCACCTTGATATCTCTGCTGGCCTCACTGTCTTGGTAAGGTCACTGGGAGAGGAACTTCAGGAGTTCTGAATTAGATCAGGATCCCTTGTGGAGGTACAATTGCAGTTTGTATATCTCCGACTCCAATTCTTTCTCTCAAGGGGAGTCTAATACAAAATATGTGGCTGCCTTTGGAGCTTTTTTAAGTCTTTGTGATTTCTCTCATGTCAAAATCATCAAAGATAGTTGCACAGGTGAAAAAGCAGGAGATTTCAACACAGAAAGTACAAACACCATCATCTCCAGCACACTGGGGGATTCTGACACAATACAAAATAATCCAGGGAACAGCTGATGAAATTTTCTTTAAACTAAAACTGACTTAACTAGGGAAATGGGTGAATAACCCTTAAACAGCAAAGCACTGCAGTAATGGAGAAAGGAGTGGGAGGACCAGAGGAAATAGAGTGGAATTGTACCCAAATGTCATTCTTGCTGTCATCACTACTACACAAAATAAGACCTCTGCTGCACTAAGTTGTCTCTCCTCTGCCTTCCTCTGCATACTCTGATATGATTTGCAGTCCTTCTTTTACAATTATTCCATATTGGAGTTTAGAACTTGGTATAGTTTCTTGTGTTGGAAAAGGGAACCCATCTTATCCAATAATTTATTGCTAGTCTCATAAGGTCTGACCAGTCTAACCACATCACCTACCCGTTATTATTAGCACAACTACACACCCATCAACTCTTGCAGCTAATAATACACTTAATAATATAATCCTAATACCTATAATAATAATTTCCTCCAGTGTAAATTCACTCTTTTAAATGCCTCCCAAAGACAGCAGCTTCAAGGAAAGGGGTAGGATAGGAGTTACAGCAAGTTAAAAACATCCTGGATCCTTTGATGGAAGAGGTATGACAGGGATTTCTTCTTCTTCTCACACTTGGGTCCCTGTGTGTTACTAGCTTACAAGTTTCCTCAAATCACAGTATCATAGACTGGTTTGGGTTGGAAGTCACCTTAAGGATCACCTCTTTCAATCCCCCTGCCATGGGCAGAGACATCTCTCACTAGCCCACATTGCTCAAGGTCTTATCCAGTCTGGTCTTCAACACATCCAGGGAGGAGGCATCCACCATCTCCCCGGGCAAATTGTTCCAGTGTCTCACCACCCTCACTGGAAAGAATTTCTTCATAATATCTAGTCTTCCCTATTCCACCTCAAAAGCATTGTTCCTCATCCTGTCGCTACAAGCCCTTGTAAAAAGTCCCTCCCCAGCTTTCTTGTAAGCCCCCTTTAGGTACTGGAAGTCCACTCTAAGGTCTCCCTGGAGCCTTCTGTTCTTCAGGCTGAAAAACCCCAACTCTCATAACCTGTCTGCATAGGAAGGTGTTCTAGTCCTCTGATCATCTTCATGGTTTCCTCTGAAACCACTTCAACAGTTGCACTCATTTACTGATCAGTAACTGCCTACTGCTTTGTGCTTAGAGTTTAGGGTACCTGGCCACCATCCAGCATCTTTTCAGCATCATCCAGCATTTTTGCTTTCCTACCCTGTCTCTGTGTTCTAGATTTATAGACAGCTTGATCCACACTGACTACTTGTTATTCCTGTCCAGTAACTAGAAAGATGCTTACAGCACAGAACTGCCCAAAGCTAAAAGGAAGATAGGCAATAGTCACCTTATCACTACCCTGTTGCTGTCTCAACTAAAATGAGATAAAAGAGTTCGAGTCCAGATAATCCAAACAAGTCCTGACACCCTGCAATGTTTAAAACCCTGTGGTCTTTTACTAGTAATTACAAAATTATGTTATTGGATTTCCCCCTGCTTTTCTACTACTTTTCAGTCTGAACTTCCACTGCTCCAGATGCTTCAGAAAATTTAGTATAGGTCTTGGGGGAGCTGGATCTCACATGTGAGAGTCTGTATCCAAGGGCTGCAAGAGAATTAAAACACAGATAAAATGAGAACTGCAAATTTCACAAGCAAGGGAAGTACGGTATGTTTGTGTCTGCTGGGTGATAAGGATACTCCTCTTGACCTTGGGGTACCTAAATAAGACAATCACATTCACTGTTGATATAACTCCGGTATAAAGTCATACAAAGGAATTTATTTGGCTTAGACCTAGTCCTGTGCAGAGAATGTTTGTCAAGCCTACAACCCCACTCACAGATACATGATAAACTTCCTACTCCATTATCATTAATGTGATAATTATTCTTCCTGTGTCATGGCTTTAGAATTCTTTGGCTGCAAATGTACTCCTGGCCTAATGCTTCTTTCCTTGTGGGAAAGTGCACATACTTTTGTATATTAAAGATGTAGCTCTCCACAGAGATAAAAAGACAAAAAAAAGAGAGAAAGAAAGAGAAAAGAAAGTGACTTCAAAATATTTACAAATCTTCCAGATTGATCATCTAAGTCAGAAAGAACCCATATAGGACTCTAATAATGTATGTGTTTATCTACTCAGCCTTGTCTTGTCCTTTTTTGTACACCATGGAAACATAACCAATCACCCCTCCAAAAAAAGACACCCCAACACCCAAACCAAAACAATTTATAAGTCAAAAGCATTTGTCTTTTTCTATTTCCTGGGAAATGTTAGACTGCTGTGTGCCTGGTTGTATCACAATTTGATGCAGGATATCTTGCACCATCTGAACATTCTTTTACCTACTGCAATGCTTTCAATAGTTGATATTGTTCTAGAAGTAAAGACTAACTTTAATGTTATCCCAGAAATGATGACTGACCTATAACAGCTTAAACCCAAAACTAGCTATATCCCTCCCAAAATAAAAGTGTAACAGTTTTGAAGCAACTGTTTAAACAAAAAATATATATAGCCCCCCCCCCCCCCCAAACAGTATGAAAAGTGATTTTTCAATTACATTGTCCTTTCATTTACTAATCCTCTGAAAGAGAACAGGATGGTACTGTGTATCAAAAATGCCATAAAATCATCAATCACCTGCAGGGAAATTACCTATTTTCCTCATTTCTTAATCCTTAGATGTTTGACTGTGGAACAAAGACTTCAAAAGGAATAGCAAAAACCTAGTGCCAGAAATTGGGCACAATGAGTGGCTGAACTGTTAGCTGGACTGACTGACTTGTGACTCTTAAAGCATTTTTCCAGATGTTTGCTCTGAACACAGGTCTATGTGTGTTTCTGCCTGCTGCCTCCTAGGTCACCACAGTTAAAGGTGCCATTCAGATGGTTTTGACACTGTGTTATGAAGGCCAGACTGTCTGGGGAGTGCCTCTGTGGCAAGCGTAACAGAATCCCTTGGAAGTTGTTATACCTGGTATCTGCTTTCATATTTTTTTTTTTTCAGATGACTTCACAGAAACAAAGAATAGGAGATTGTGTTGATTATTTCTCATGGCAAGCCATTTTAATCTCATGGCAGTTGGTTATTTTATGCTTTTTTCCCCCCCCCCATTTTCAACATTCTGTTGCAAATAAAACTTGCTAGGAGCACTTACTGCTTTCTCCCAGTAGACTGTGCTGCAAAGCACAGTAAAATACTGTCCTGGACTGCAGTTTCTCATGTGTCATTGCATGTGTGGCTAGAGTGGTTCTTGCTATGTGGAGAATTCATCAAAAGAGAAGAATGGCAAATGAACACTATGACTGCAAAACAGTTTAAAGTGTGGAAAAGTCAGAATTCAATCTGACTGCCAACTGATACTGTGATCCTTCACATGCATGCAAGCTTTAAGTACGTGATCACAAGCCATTTTTGCCCATGTAGCACTGAGCCTTTACATTTTCAGGGTTTGACCATCAGTGCAATTTTAAACAGCTTTTTAGATGTATCTTAATATCTCTTCTACTCTCTAGGATGGCTGAAGTGGCGAGTAGTATGGTTATATCTTAGCCACCTACGAGAGCTGGAAGAAACTGCAAGTAGTGAGGGGGAAGAGTTGCCTGCTCCTCTGAGGACCTCTGTTATTGCAAGGATCTTTCTTACACCCTTTTTTTAGTCTATTTATGACCATAGTAATTGCAGAATGGGGCCCTTTGCATCTAATAAAATGCTGCCCATTAAACTGAATAAGCAGCAACAAGTAACATTAACTAATAGACCATACAATTCACAAAGTGTTGAGTGATAAAAGCACTAATTAAAACTAGACAAAAATCATGAAGCTAGTAAAGGATTTGGCACTATTGAAGACTTAGCAAGAAAGCAACAAGATCACACACTGTATGGCTACCATGTATGACATAATTAAAACTAGAAAAAAGCATGAAGGTAGTGAAGGATTTGGCAATGTTGAGGACTTAGCAAGAAAGCAACATGATCACACATGTATGGCTACCATAGTATGATGCTAATTAAACTAGGAAAAAGTGAAGGTAGTGAAGGATTTAGCAATGTTTCAAGACTTAGCAACAAAGCAACAAGATCACACCTTGTATGGCTACCAGAAGTGTTTTGTACCTGGCCAGCTAAAAAAGACCTCTAAGATCATCCAGTCCAACCATCAGCCCAACATCACCATGGCCATTAAACCATGTCCCAAAGTGCCATGTCTGCATGTTTCTTGAATAATTCCAAGGATGGTGACTCAACCACATCCTTGGGCAGCCTGTTCTAATGCCTGACCACTCTTTCAAGAGATAAACTTTTCATAGTTATAGTTTCATAGTTTCAGTTAGGGTTGGAAGGGACACAAGGATCATCTAGTTCCAACCCCCCTGCCATGGGCAGGGACACTCTACCTAGATCAGGCTGACAAGCCTCGTCCAGCCTGGTCTAAACACCGCAAGGGACGGGGCCTCAACCACCTCCCTGGACACCCATTCCAGGGCTTCACCACTCTCACGGTGAAGAACTTCCTCCTCCTCTACCTGAATCTCCCCACCTACGCTTCCTCCCATTCCCCCTAGTCCTATCACTCCCTGATAGTCTGAAAGTCCCTCCCCAGCCTTCTTGTAGGCCCCTTCAGATACTGGAAGGCCACAATGAGTCACCTCGGAGCCTTCTTTTCTCCAACTGACAGAAGCCCACTCCTTCGTCTGTCCTCATAGGAGAGTGCTCCGCCCTCTGCTCATCCTCGTGGCCCTTCTCTGGACACGCTCCAGCACCTCCAGATCCCTCTTGTAATAGGGGCCTCCAGAACTGGACGCAGTACTCTTGCTGGTGGAAAGGCATAAGCCTACCCTGTAAGAAACACAGGTACAAAGGCATGTGCCTGGAAAACCCTGAAGTAAATACGCTTCCCTTCCCAAAAGCCCCCGGCTGAGTCAATGCTACTCCATCACACCAGACCCTAATTGGAGTGCCTTAAGAGAATGAAGCCTGCAAAACGTATTTTAAATGGGATGCTAACAGTTTTTCTGCCACTGGTAGCAGTCTCTGAGATTCTTGATGGAGTATTTTTCATTACTATGGTAGGAAACATGATTCTATTTTTGCCTTTTTTCCATCATGTCAATGAAGTTTAAATGATAGTAGCAACACACACCTGAATAGCTTTACTAACCCTCATTATGGTGTAAATACACCACCACATGCATGCATATGCATATATGTACACATACCCACTGGCTTTTCACTTCAGGGATTTGCATTTTCAGCCTGTGGCTTTCATTTTATATCCCCTTCCCTGGTAAAACTGAAACTTCAAGCCTGCACCTGCTTTCTGTCTGCCTGAGAAGCAATGATCCTTCTACACAGCCCCACGGATGTCACATGAAGGCAGCAGCCCACCTCTGTGTCACCAATGGCACACAACTGAAGATCTTCAAGGTGTAAATGATGGCATATCCAGCATGAAGGTGCATGAACTGCTTAAACTGTCTGGCAGACAAAAGTTGCTCCCTTCTCACTCACTGTACCGGTACAAATAGAGACCTATTTGAACAGTAGCTAGCAGATCAGTCTCTGCTTCCTGAAAAAGGAAGGAAGAAACCCCCAATTCCTTGTGTTGTTAAAGCAGAAAAAACAAACAAAAAGCAGGTTTGAGGCCTTCATTAAAGAAAGCCACTACATTAATTAACAATCAAAAAGGGAGTGCTGCCAGCCAGGATTTTCCCATGTAATTTTCTACTATGTGAATACATTGTAAGATCCTTCCTTTGTCAGCCAGAAATTGAATGCTTCGTGGTGACATGCATCCTCCTCCCAGAGACAATAAGCAGCATGTGCTTCACAAGCCGGGGTCACACCAGCTTGTAGTAACTGCATGTCAATTATTTTCCTTGGGAACAATGACTACTGGCAGCATTAAGCTTCTGTGGGAACATGGAGTGTTAGCTTGTGAAGACGATGATGATCTAGCCTATTGCTACTGTAGATAATGTCTGTCTAATGCAATGGAAACATGCTTCTTTTCATCTACTGCATGTCTAACCTCTTAGGGTTGATGGATGATGTTGTGTGAGCGGAGGTGCCAGGATTACTGAATCATTCCTGATTAATGGTGATAGCAGCAGCAGCATTTTTTTAGGCTTAAAGCATTGGTTAGCTCTCGGTACTGAAGGAGGTACATTATAGAGGTAGAAGTGCAGAAGGCAAATCTGACTCAGCTAAGCCTGCGATTTATAGGCTGTTCTAAACCAAGGAAGATATGGACTTTCTATTTATGGGCAGATTCCAGGGCAGGAAACCAAAGCAAAACAAAACAAAGCAAAGCAGAACAGAACAAAGCAACAGAACAGAACAGCAAAACAAACATCGAAAGCAAAGCAAAACAAGCAAAACAAAAGAGAGCAAAACAAAACAAAGCAAACCAAAGCAAAGCAACACAAACCAGACCAAAAGCAAAGCAAGCAAAGCAACAAAACAAACATTCAAAGCAAAGCAAAACCAAACCAAACCAAACCAACCAAACCAAACCAAACAAACCAAACCAAACCAAACCAAACCAAACCAAACCAAAGCAAAGCAAAGCAAAACCAACCCAAACCAAAGCAATCAACCACCACCAACAACCCCCCCACACTCACCCCACAAAACCAAGGCAAAACCCCTACAAAAACAAACAAAAAATGCAAAAAAAATCCACAAAAAAAAAAACCAAAAAAGTCAAAAAACAACAAAAACCAACAACAAAACCCTAAAATCCCCTCCACACAAAAAAAAACAGCAAAAACCCCTTTAAATCCATTTTCTAGTGCTTTTCTATATCTATTTGTTATCTCCGCATCCTAAAAATTAATTTCACTGCCTAGCCACACTTTTTTTTTTTCCCCAAAATTGATATTTATGAAGCTGCAATGTTTTTATTTCTTCCCTTAATATTTTCCCACCATGAGAGGTATTTTTAGACACTCTGCATCATCAGTCCAGTTAAATGAAGACTTCCAGTGACTCAAATGTCGAGGAGAAAGTGTTTCTGGACCTTAGGTAAGCTGAGTACAGTTTTTAATTTAGGTTTGACTGGATGTTAGGAGGAAGTTCTATACAGAGAGAGTGATTGCCCATTGGAATGGGCTGCCCAGGGAGGTGGTTGAGTCACCATCATTGGAGGTGTTCAGGAGGAGACTTGATGGGGTACTGGTGCCATGATCTAGTTGTTTAGGTGAATTGGATTGGTTGATAGGTTGGACACGATGATCTTGAAGGGCTCTTCCAACCTGGATTTATTGTATTGTATTGTATTATTGTAATTTCAAATCTGAAATGATTGCAGGATTGAAATCTCAGTGGGAAGTAAGTATCTAAATAGCCACTAAAAATTACCTAGCTTCTTATCTCTGTTTTGGATAGAAAACTGTTGATGCTGATAATGAACTTTCCAGCCCTTCTATGTGCTCAGGCAGTAAAATCTTTAGGGCACTGCTTGGCTGTTCCCAAATCTATAGATACAGAAAGGAATTCCCCCATCTCACCCAGGGTAATGTAACAAATGTGAGGAAGAACAGGAGCAAAACGAAAAGTCTAGCAGCATTAGATTGGTCTGCATGGGGTTTTTTTTTAGTTCATTACCAACCCCACTGTAATCACAAGACTCAGAGTGACGTAAAACTGTAAGAAAAGAGAATCCAGCTGATGAATTCAAGACTGAGTCTCTCATCTTGTTTGCAGGGGAGCTTTCAGAATGAACACAACAGTTTGAAAGCTGCCTCGGAAAAGACAGTGGTAAAAACAGATGTTAAGATTAGTTAAGAGTTTCTGCAGTCACTGAACCACAACATAATTTTGGTTTGTTGCTCTTTTGATAAGAGCAGCATTTCTGGAGCGCATTTGTGTACATAAGCACGCATCCATGTTTCGTTACCCATTAATGCAAGCAATCTCAGGGGAAAACTTTACTGCATGAATTAGTTTGTTTTCAGTAAACCTGTTTTTGCTAGACAGAAGCTTGCAGTTGAATATTTCCTTCATATTTGTGATCAGTTTTTAATGACTTGTGTCTATGTTTTCTCTTTTCCTTTCTCCTTCCAAAGTATCATAGTAGTATCATAGTATCAGCCAGGGTTGGAAGGACCACAAGGATCAGCTAGTTTCCAACCCCACTGCCATAGGCAGGGACACCCCACACTAGATCAGCTGGCCACAGCCTCATCCAGCCTGGTCTTAAATACCTCCCTGAATGGGGCCCCAACCACCTCCCTGGACAACCCAGTCCAGGGCTTCACCACTCTCATGGGGAAGAACTTCCTCCTCACATCCAGCCTGAATCTCCCCACCTCCAGCTTCATCCGTTCCCCCTAGTCCTATCACTCCCTGATATCCTAAGAAGTCCCTCCCCAGCCTTCTTGTAGGCCCCCTTCAGATACTGGAAGGCCACAATGAGGTCACCTCGGAGCCTTCTCTTCTCCAACCGAACAGCCCCCACTCCTTCAGTCTGTCCTCAGAGGAGAGGTGCTCCAGCCCTCTGCTCATCCTCGTGCCCTTCTCTGGACACCTTCCAGCACCTCCAGATCATTCTTGTAATAGGGGCTCAGAACTGGAGGCAGTACTCCAGGTGGGGTCACCAGAGCTGAGTAGAGGGGAGAATCACCTCTCTTGACCTGCTGGCCACACTTCTCCTGATGCAGCCCAGGATCTGATTGGCCTTTTGGGATGCAGTGCACATTGAGAGCTCCTGTTGAGCCTCTCATCCCCCAGCACCCCCAAGTCTCTCTCCTCAGGGTGCTCTCCAGCCAGTCCCTGCCCAGCCTGGATTTGTGCCTGGGATTGCCTCGACTCAGATGCAGGACCCTGCACTTGGTCTTGTTGAAGCTCGTGAGTTGGCTTGTGCCCACCTCTCCAGCCTGTCAAGGTCCCTCTGGATGGCATCCTTCCCTTCAGCCTGTCTGCTGCACCACACAGCTTGGTGTGAGCAGCTCTCAGAGCTGTTAAATTGAGGAATAACTATTGGGGAATAGATCGTATTTTGCTTTTGTAAATCATTATAATTCCCCATCACCATCTGTCTATGTTAATGCAATTTTCCATAGGTTTACAACATAGGCAATCCCAGCATCCCCCATCACTTTCTATCACCTGGAATTAACTATTTTGCAACTGAACTGGAGAGATGAGCTTCTGTGCTCCAGGTCAATGTAAATCCTGTGCACATTTTTACCCCAAACTCCAACAGTTACAATGTGCTTTCTGCTTTGCTTTAAGCAAGCATTAGCAATGCCTGGATGAATGTAAACAAGAGCAGCATCATTTTTACAGAGCAGATGCATTAACTATCATAGAACCCACGGAATGGTAAGGGTTGAATGGACCTCTGAAGATCATCTTGTTCATCTCCCTGCTAATGCAGGTTCACCTAGGTCAAGTTGCACAGAACATGTCCAGGTGAGTTTGGAAATCTCCTTGGCAGCTTGCTCCAGTGCTCGTCATTCTCAAACTAAAGAACTGTTTTCCTTAAATTCAAGTGAAGCTTCCTGTGTTCTAGGTGTACCTGCTGCCCCTTGTCCTATCACTGGGCACTACTGAAAGGGTCCAGCCCCATCCTCTTGACTCCCACCTTTTAGATATTTATAAGCATTTAGGTGAGGAGAAAGTTCTTCAGAGAGAGAGTTGTTAGCCATTGCAATGGGCTGGCCAGGGAGGTGGTGGAGTCACCATCCCTGGAGTGTTCAAGAGGACTGGACATGGCACTTGGTGCTATGGTTTATAGTGGTCATGAGGTGTTGTGGTGATAGTTGGACTTGATGATCTCTGAGTCTTTTCCACCTTATAGATTCTGTGATTTATAAGATCCCTCTCTATAATGTTATGAGCACATCCATCTCTCTGTTTTCTGGCCAGTGTTCTCCATATTTGAGGGGAATTCTCCCTTTAGTTGTAGGTGTAGTGTAGATAGGTATTCTGTTAAATATCTCCATTACCACAGTACAATTCTGGTCATATTTTCATAGGGTTTAAGAGACTGAATTTAATGGATTGTCTTTGTGTCAAAGGACTGTGCCTGGCAATGATTTGGATGTAAGATCACCAAGTAGAGAAATTTGTACAACAAAGGAAACTAGATTCTGGTGTCTGAGTTGGTCTCTCTGTATCAATCAACCATGAAGGACCCCAAGCAACCTAATGAGCTATTGCAGGGCAGAGATGATCAGGATAAAGAGTGGAGGGAAAACTCCTTCTTATTTCCCATTAGTGGTTCAGCCACCAGAGTCAGATCTGAATTTAGGGAACGCTCTAAAAACTGGAGCTGGGACATAGTATTGGGTCATATTAATATTTGCTTAAACTAAACTGAAGAAAAAGTGGGCATTATATTTGAACCCATTTCCCTCACTAAATAATGCCATTTAATATGTTCATTTTACTATAACCTTGCTGTTATCAGGACAGTTAAGGACTTATCTTTACATGCTTCTGAAGTTAGCTTTAATAGAGGTAAAAAGTGTTTGGTTTTAGATTGTTTTTTTTTTGGGGGGGGGTTGGTTGTTTGGTTGGGGTGGGGTTTGGTTTTGGTTTGGTGGTGTTTTTGGGGTGGTTTTTCTGTGTGTGTGTGTGTTGTTTGCTCTTTTTTCTTCCATCAGAAAATTTGAAGCAATTTTTAAATCTGGGATAACTTTCCTTTGAACTCCAGCAAATCTCAAGGTATGCTACTTTGGCAAATCCAGTACCCTGGCATTTCTCCTTACAGCCTGCAAATGCAAGTTGGAGGTTTCTTTACATGCAGATCCCAACCCTCAGAGCTGCTCTATGA
>JAAWVA010000469.1:0-21848 GCA_015227895.2 Colaptes auratus
TTGAGCTGATGCTTTTGGAGCTCTCTGTGTCCCTCAAGCCTGCCCACATCCTGCTGGCTTCACCACCTGCACCTCCTCAGACTTGGCCTTTGTTTTGTTGGTGAAGCTCTGCAGCTGTTTCAGTCCTTGTTCCACCACCTTCCAGTTCTCCCAGGACATGACTCTCCCTCGGCGCAGCAGACACTTGTATTTAAAATGACTTCAGTTGTGTCCACAGCCTTAATTAAAGGGAGTTCCTCTCAGCAGCCTTTCCTTTGGGTGTGTTCTTTGTGTTCCTGACTCCCTTGGTGCTCCGCAGTCTCTTGACTCCTCTAGAGATAGGGCAGGCAGGAGAGGGTCGTTGGTGATCCTGTTCACCCCCCCCGGGGATCTATCAGGAGGTTAAGCCTGGCTCTGAGTGTGCTACAAAATCTGTCCCCATCCTTCTCAGAGCTGTCATGAGGCTGCCTCCAGCCTTTGTCTCTTCACCTTCTTGCTGCAGTGAAGAGCAGGTGGCAGGAGGAATGCTCTGATTAGTGCAGAGGGAAAAGCAGGGGCACAGAGCAGCCTCCAGCTCCTTGTTGGGGCTCGGGGGGGGATTGGGGGTGCAGGATTGCCAAGGGGCTCAGGCTGCTGCAGTGAGTTCCTCCTCACCTAGTGCCTTGGACTGTCCTTGAGCGAGAGAGGTGATGGTGCCAGCCCAGCAGGCACCAGGCAGTCTGGTGACCTCTCTGTTCGTCTAGATGTGGTTTGAGCCTCCCCAGGCTGGGAGGAACCAACTCAGGTTTCACAGGTCTGGGTGGTTGCTCCTAGCACTGTGCTGCTCTGGAGAGATGATGTCCCTTTCATGGAACCCCAGCATGCTGCTGGGGGTACAAAGGGACCTCTGGATCTCGCCCACTCCACCCCCCTGCTCCAGCAGGCACCACAGCATCTTTCCCAGCACAATGCCCAGGGTGGGTTGGAAGCTCTGCAGAGAAGGAGACTCCACAACCTCTCTGGCAGCCTACTGCAGGCCTCCAGCAGCCTCAAACCAAGAAGTTTCTCCTCCCTGTTCAGATGGAACCTCCTGGGTGCCAGTCTTGCCCTTGCTCTTTGTCCTGTCCTGTGGCACCACGGGAAGAGCCTGGCCCCAGCCTCTTGCCCCCACAGCTCCTTCAGCTCCTGCTGAGCATTGCTCAGCCCCCCTCTGGGGCTGCTCTTCTGCTGCCGGCTCTCAGCCTTTGCTCCTCAGAGAGCTGCTCCAGGCCCCTCAGCATCCTTGTGACCCGCTGCTGGACTCCCCCCAGCCGTTCTCTGTCTCTCCTGAGCTGGGGAGCCCAGGAGTGGGCCCAGCCCCTGCAGCGGGGACCTCCCAGGGCAGGCTGGCAGGACAGCCTCCCTCTGTTTCCTCAGCTGTCTTAAAAGCCCAAACCCAGGCCAGCCCCTGTGGTCTGCCGGCTCCTCCCGAGCTGGGCATTTCGGGAGCCATCCCTTCCTTCCCTGCTGCGGGGTTGTCTCTGCTGTGCGGAGCTGCAGCCCCGTTGCAGGGCGGGGGGGGCGGTGAGGGTGCGGATGAATCAGGGGAGGTGGGGGGCAGGGGGTGGGGGGATGCTCTCCTGAGCTGCTGCTGCGAGCTGGGGCTGGCTGTGGCTTTTCCCCCACCCCTCGGAGGACAGCAGGTTGGAGTCACAGGCTGGAAGGGTTGCTTTTAGCTTGCTGTAGCTGCTGTCTGGCGTCAGCCGGCCTTCTCACGTTGCCTGCTTCCATTGCGTCTGTGTGATGCAGGTGTGGGGGGGGGCGGAAAGCCCAGCCCCTAAAATCCACCTCCTGGAAGGATGAGAGCCAAGCTCCGGCAGCCAGAAACCCTTTGGAGCAATTAAAGCTCAGCCTGCCCCAAAACGAACTGAGCACCAAAAGATCTGGGTGGAAGGGACCCTGAAATAAAATCCCCTTTGGAAAGCACCTGGGGGGGCAAAACCCCTTCAGGATCCCAACAGGACTGTGGGGGGGGTACCCGTGGCTGTGTGTCTGTCCCCCCCCGCTAGGCTGTGACGTGTCAGAGGCAGGCATGGGGCCAGGGCTTCCTTAAGCGGCAGGCGGGTGGGGTGAGGAGCTGCTTCCAATTGCGAGGCAGCAGCACATGACATAAGAGCGCTTCAGAGCTGCCTCCTGGCGCTAGTTTAAACATAAAAGGGCTCTAGAGATCGGTGCTGAGCTGGAGCTGCTGCCGGTGCTGAGCTGGAGCCGCGGGGGGATGAGCTGAGGCGGGACCCGCAGCCCTGACGGGTGGGTCTGGGAGCTGGGAACAGTTTTTTCCGGGGGGAGGTGGGGGTGGTGAGGGAGGTGAAGTGATGCTCGTTTGGTTTGGGGAGCTCTTTCTGAGCCGTGGTGTCTCTGGGGTTGGTTTTTTTGGGCGTGGACGTCTGTCAGCTGCTGAGCTGCTGGGGCGCGAATCCTGCTCCCCCCTTGCCGCCCTGCATCGCAGCCGGCGCCGGCTGGGGGTGCTGCCTGCTTCGGGGCAGCCTCGCTCGGAGCTCCGCCAGCAGCTCCAGGTTGATTGCCTTTCTCTTGTTCTCTTGGTCTCCTTTGGGCTTTTGCCCCCTCTGTGCCTGGTCTCCTCTCCTCCCAGGGACGAGGCTGGGCGAGGTGGGGGCAGGGATGGCGCTGGTGGAACCGGTTCCCACGGCCTGCTGCCATCCAGCTCCGCCAGGGAAGCTCGGGGAGGTGTCACTGGAGGATGTGCTGCTTGGATCTCCAGCCAGGTTTGTCTCCTTTAAGGTTCTCTTTGTTTTTTTTCCTCTCTGTGGTGTCTTTATTTCCTCTGCCCCCCCGAGCACAGGATGTGGTTGGTGTTGCCCTGGTTACTGCTGATGCTTTTGGGCTTGGGTGAAGCTTCAAACAGATTCATGGAGTGGGTTGTGTGGGAAGGGACCCCTGGAGCTCCCCCAGTCCCAACCCCCCCTGCAGGCAGCAGGGACACCCCCTCTGTGCAGCTGCCCTCCATCTGCCTGAGGGCTTCATCCTGCCCATGCCACCATCCATCCCACCAGCTGCCTGGCAGGGGCTGTCCCTCAGGCTGGCCCCTGGCAGCTCCCCTGCAGCCAGCCAGGGGCTTCAGGGCAGGTGTTGTCCTCCTGTGTCTTCCTCCCTCTCTGTTGGGCTCTGGAGGAGTTTGAGTTTTTCAGCCACAGCCCTGCTGGCACCAGAGCCAGTGGTGCAGGAGTGCTGTGGAGCTGGGGATGCCCAGGAGGCCAGGCTGGAGCTGTGGAGCATCCTACTGAAGTGGAGAGGCCCTTCCCCCCCAGCTGTGAGGGATGGAGAGGAGACTGAGTGAGACCTGAGCATGGTGACAGTGGCAGAGAGCCTGCAGCCGCTGCAGGGTTTGGCTCCCCTCCTTGTGGCTCCTTACACCTGGGGCTGAATCACAGCATCCCAGCATGGTAGGGCTGGAAGGGACCTCTGGAGCTCATCCACTCCAACCCCTGCTCCATCAGGGCACCCACAGCAGCTTGCCCAGTAGCACAACGGCCAGTGGGGGTTGGAAGCTCTGCAGAGAAGGAGACTCCACAACCTCTCTGGGCAGCCTGCCCCAGGCCTCCAGCAGCCTCACACCAAAAGTTTCTCCTCCTGTTCAGATGGAACCTCCTGGGGTCCACTTTGTGCCCACTGCCCCTTGTGCTGTCCCTGGGCACCACTGAGCAGAGCCTGGCCCCAGCCTCTTGCCCTCACAGCTCCTTAGCTCTTGCTGAGCACTGCTCAGCTCCCCTCTGGGGCTGCTCTCCTCCAGGCTGGGATCAGCTCTCCTCCAGTGCTGCTGATCAAACACTCAGTGCAGCACTGCTGTGGACAGAGAGCCACATCTGCAGGGGAGACACTGTGTGCCAGCTCTGCTGGTCTTCACAGCCCCCCTGGGGTTCCCTCTGTTAATCCAAGCAGCCTCTTGCTGAAGAGCAGATGACTGCTCCAGGCCCTTTGTCCCCACACAGCCCTGACACAGAGCTCCTTACCTCATTTGTTTTGCAGGCTGCATTTGAATTCTGTTTCATAAGAGGAGGAAGAGATGATTCAGGTCAGGGGAAGGGGAATTGCTGGGGAATTTCTGCTGCTCTTCCTGGGCTCTTTGCCTGCTGGTGGAGAAACGTGCAGAGCTGAGGATTGGGCTTTGCTGGGGGAAACGTTCTCCATCCTCAGCAGGAAATGTGTGGTGGGGAACATCTTGTCAGCCCTTGATTGGGGGGGGTGTGTGGGCAATAAAGGAGCCTTGACTCATCTCTGCTCCTGCACAGTGCAAGGGAGTGGTCACAGCAGATCCTCTCTGTGCCTTAAACCTTCAGCTGCCCAAGGAAGCAGGAGCTGACTGTCCCTGGAAATGGAGAGCATCAACCAGAAGGCAGCCACCTGGCCCTGCCCAGGCTGCCTGCTGCTGCCTTGGCTCCTCCCTGCTAGAAAGGCAGAGAATAGGAGCCTGGGGGTGGGGGGACCCTGCCTGCTGGGGGCTTTCCCTGGCAGCCTCCTGCCTTGTGGGTGGTCATGCCAGGCAGAGATCTTGGGCTGAATCTTGCCCCAGAGCTGCCCCTGCAGAGGTTGGGGCTGTTGTGATGTCAGAGCCCTGCTGCCCTTCTAGAAGCACCGCGGGGGTGGGGTGCAGGGACAGGCTTGCCGCACAACACGGCCCTGGGGAAGGTCAGCTCCTGCACTGGCTGAAGAGCAAACCCCAGGGGGTGGCCTGCAGCAGAGGGCCCCAGGGGGCTGTTGGAGGAGGCAAGGTGGAGGCTCTGGTTCTCTGCCATGCAGTCCTGGGCTGACTGAAGCCTGGGCAAGGGAGCAAACATCTGCCTGGGGGCTGGGGGTGGGACAGGGGAGCAGAGCACAGGGGCCTGGGTACCAAAGCGCCCAGGGGCTGGTCTGGAGCGGCTGGTGGGCTTGTGGCTGAGCCTCATCGCTGAGGGCTGCGAGGAGGCCTCTTGGAGGGGGTGGGGGCAGAGCTCGCTCTGCAGCTGCGGGCAGCTGGCACCACTCCCTGCAGGCTGGAGCGGGCACTGCAGCTGGCAGCGCAGGGCAGGCCCCTGGTGGGGGGCACCGGCTGGAGCTGAGGCTGCCCTTGCGTCCCTCCCCCCCCCCCAACTGCTGTGCTCCCTGCCTCCGGAGCCTCCAAGGGAAGCTTCCTGTGCCGTCAGCTCCCTGCTCCTCTGGCCTGGCCTCCTGCAGGACCCCCTCGGGCTGTCCCCACGGGGTTGATCAGCTGTGGGACTGCCCCCTCCCCCCCATTAGTACTGCAGATAAGCACCAGAGCCAGGTGTCCCTTCCTGCCCCCCTCCCCACTGTAAGGCTGTTTCAGGCAGCTGGAGCAGAGCTCTGGACTTCAGTTGTTGTCTTCTGGTGACTTCTATGGATCCCTCTGAATGGTACTCCAGTAAGGCTCTGGGCTGGGCTCTGGTGAGGCCACAGCTTGAGCACTGGGCTCAGTTTTTGGTCCCTCACTCTGAGAAGGACATTGAGAGGGGAGCAGGTCCAGAGAAGGGCAAGGAACTGGGGAAGGGTCTGGAGAGCAGGGCTGGGGAGGAGATGCTGGGGGAAAGGAGGCAGAGGGAGAACTCATGGCCCTCCCTGAGGGCAGGCTGGAGCCGGGTGGGGGTTGGGCTCTTCTCTCTAGTAGTGTGACAGGATGAGGAGGAAATGGCTTCGTTTGCCCCGGGGGAGGTTTAGGTTGGCCGTGAGGAACAATTTCTTCCCCCAAAAGGGTGTCCAGGCCTGGCCCAGGCTGCCCGGGGCAGTGGTGGAGTCTCCGTCCCTGCAGGGGTTTCAGAGCTGTGGTGCTGAGGGCCGTGGCTCAGTGGTGCCCTGGCAGTGCTGAGCTGATGTGTGGAGTGGATGATCTGCAAGGTCTCTGCCAGCCCAAAGGCTTCCCTGACCCTCTGCATGGGCTTGAAAGCAGCCCAGGCCAAGCCTGTGCAGTCTGCCAGGGGAGGCAGCTCCATTGCTGTGGCCTTGGAGGGTGGGAGAAGGAATAAATTCCCCTGCAGAAGGCCAGGAGCCACCTCGAGATCCCAGGAGGGCTACCCCTGAGCGAGCAAGCCCAGGGTGCTCTCCAGCCCCCACCCCAGGGCTGATTGCTTTTGTCTTGCAGGGCTGTTGGAGCAGGTGAGGACAGGAAGGCAGAGGGGCTGCAGATGGCCACAGATGGTTGCAAAGGTAAGTGGCAAGAGTTTGAGTCACTGTGGTGGACCTGACTGATTCTTGAAGTGAGAGAGGAGCTGAGCAAACCACAGCAAGGAAGAAGGAACTTGGCTTGCAGATGGTCTCTCAGAAGGGTCTTGGGTTCTGGCTTTAAAGCATGGAGGTGCTCCAAGGAGCAGGCTGGGTGGTGTCACTGTGGCCCAGGGGGGGCCAGGCTGCTCTCAGACCTCCTTCACACACACCAGCTCAGGGATGGTGTTGTGGCAGGAAGCTGGCTTCACTGCAAGGGGTTGAAGGCAGCAAAGCAGCTTAGAGGTCGGTGCAGAACTGGCTGAAGGACAGAGGAGGCCACAAGGGTGATCCAGGGGCTAGGAGGGAACTGGAGGGAGGGTGTTCAGCCTGGAGAAGGCTCCAGGGAGACCTTAGAGCTGCCTTGCAGTACCTGAAGGGATCCTGCAGGGAGGCTGCAGAGAGACTTTTCCTGAGGCTGTCCGGAGACAGCCAAGGGGCAATGGTTTGAAGCTGAGGGGCTGGACTTGATGGTCTGCAGAGTGCCTTCCAGCCATCCCTCCCCATGCTGGGTAAAATGGGAAGCTGTTTGACAGCCTCTGGGGTGTGCTGGAGAGGCTGCAGCTCTCAGTCCTGCTCCAGGAGCCTGGGAGCCGTTCGGCAAAGCTGCCAAGAATAAAAGGGTCAGAGAAGGGAGGTGGGAGGAGGCAGCCCAAGTTTGCTCTGAGGTTGATGCTGGTATTTATAGCTGGGGGGTGGCAGCAAGCAGCGCTCCTCCTCAGCTCTTCCCTGCTTCCCCCCAGCCTCCTCAGCAGCTCCCTCCAGGCTGTGGACAACGCGGCGAGACGGAGAAGTCCGGCTGCGGCTGAGGAGCGGGGCACGGGCAGCGAGGCTCCCAGGACCGTGCCTGAGCTCTTCCAGGAGCTGCTGCAAAGTATGGGGACTACTATGCCCTTGCATCCAAAAAGGGGGCCAGTGGATAAAGCTCACCTACAGGATGTACTATGAGGAGTGCTGGAAGGCAGCAAAAAGCTTTCTGAAGGTGAGCTCTGGCTGAGGTCTTCTCCTGGTTCCAGTTGCTTCCATGCTCAGTGATCAGAGTGCACAAGGGAGTGGTTGAAGCCAAGTGGCATCGGGGGGGGAGGGTTGGAAGGGCCCTCTGGAGATCAAGTCCAATCCCCCCTGCCAGGGCAGGGCACACAGGAACACATCCAGGTGGGGCTTGAAAGTCCCCAGAGGAGAGAACTCCAGAACCTCTCTGGCAGCCTGCTCCAGGCTGCTGCTGACTTCCTGGGCTGCAGTTTTGAGGTAGTGTCCCAGAGCCGAGGGCAGAGCTGAGCAGCCCCTGTGGTCCTTTCTCCTCCTCAAGCTGGGCAGCGTCTGGTGAGATGAGCTGGCTCTGCATTAGCTGTTGGGAGGCATATCCATATCCAGCAGGATGAACCTTTGCCTCACAGCAGAGCTCTCTGAAGAACTCTGAGTGTTAACTTAAGAGGAACTCAGAGGATTGAAGCTGCAGGAGAAGGAGACTCAGCCTGGAGATGAGGGAGAAATCCTTGCTGGGGAGGCTCTGGCACAGGCTGCCCAGGGGAGCTTGTGGATGTCCCCTCCCTGGGTGAGGCCTTGAGCAGCCTGGGCTGGTGGGAGGTGTCCCTGCCCGTGGGAGGGGGGCTGGAGCTGGCTGATCTCGGAGGCCCCTTCCCAGCCAGCCCGCCCTGGCTGCCCGGGGCCGGGAGCCCAGCTGTAACCTCTCTCGTTCGCAGCTGGGGCTGGAGCGCTTCCATGGCGTCTGCATCCTGGGGTTCAACTCTGCAGAGTGGTTCATTGCTGACATTGCAGCTATCCTGGCAGGGTAAGAGAGGGCTGCTGGCTCCTGCTGTGCAGTTTGCTTTAGCATTCAGCTCCTGGCAGGAGCGGTTTGGGGTAGAAACACAAGAGAGCCCCAACCCACATAGCCCAAAGCTCAGCCCCTGTGGCCATGGGCAGCCTGGTCTGGGTGGTGGTGTCCCTGCTGCCTGCAGGGGGGCTGGACAAGGTGCCCTTGGAGGCTCCCTTCCAACCCAGTGCCTTCTGTGACTCTCTTCTTCCCCAAGCTTCTCCCTGCACAGCTGCAGTGGCTGAAGGCCCCCAGGGGCTTTGCTTGGGCTCTGATCCTGTCTCTTGCCTTTGTTTTGGGTTGGGTTTGTCTCTTGCAGTGGATTTGCTGTTGGGATCTACACCACAAACTCTCCTGAGGCCTGTCACTACGTAGCAGAGAACTGCAGTGCCAACATCGTGGTGGTGGAAAACCACAAACAGCTGCAGAAGATCTTGGAGGTAAACACACTGCTTGAGGGCTTGGGCTTCCAGCACCCCCCCGCCAGCTGGGGGAGGGGGAAGCCCTCAGGGCAGTGCTGAGGTCCTCAAGGTGAACAGAGAGGTCTCCAAGGCCAGGCTGGAGGAGGCCTTGGTTCAGTGGGAGGTGTCCCTGCCCATGGCAGGGGGTTGAACTGGCTGAGCTTTAAGGTTCCTTCCAACCCAAAGCATTTTATGCTGCTCTGGTGGAGCCTGCTCCATGTGCTCTCTGGTCAGGCCAGCTGGAGAGTCAGTGGTGCTCAGCCTCATGAGAGGCTCAGTGGTGGTTCCACACCTCAGCAGAGCCTCAAAGGCAGGAGGGAGAGCTGAGCACCCCCCATGGCTGGCTGGCAGCATCCCAGGCCAAAGGGTTGCTGTGTCCAGGGAGGCAGGTGGGACCTGACAGGAGTTGTGGAGAGGCTGCTGCTGGTCTCTTCTCACAGGTAATTGGTGGCAGAACAAGAGGGAATGGCCTCAAGCTGCCACTGGGGAGGCTTAGGCTGGCCATGAGGAAAATATCTTTCCCAGCAGGAGTGGTCAGGGGTGGGAATGTGCTGCCCAGGGAGGTGGTGGAGCCACCAGCCCTGCAGGTGTTCAGAGGTGGCTGGGGCTATGGTTTAGGGGTGAGCCTTGTAGAGTAGGGTTCTGGGTTGGCCCTGGGGATCCTGAGGGTCTTCTCCAACCTGACTGTCTGTGATTCTCGTGGCAAGCAGCAGCAGGTGCCACCTGCTGGGATCCAAGGGCCAGGCAGAGTTGTCTCCTCCTCACACATCTCCATTTTTCACCCAGATCCAGCATAAGCTTCCTCACCTGAAAGCCATTGTCCAGTATGGAAGAGAGCTGAGAGAAGAGACCCACCTCTACTCTGTAAGTCCCTGGGCACCCCTGTGGCCCGTCCTGTGTTCAGCTGGTGGCTTGCAAGTGACCCTCACCTCCCACAGGGCTCTCAGCACCTTGGCTTCCCCGAGGCCTTGCTTGCCTCACTGCAGCAGCAGCTGAAGCCTTGCTGATCCCTGCTGCAGGGGAGGGTGGCAGCAGGCTGACCTCTGCCAGGCAGCCTCAGGCCCCAGTTAATCCACTTTGCCATCCCAGTGGACTCCCAGGGTTGCACCAGGGCCGGTAGCCCTCCCCAGGCTCGGTTCCAGCTCCCTTCCTGCTTCTCCCCACGGCAGCCACCGGAGCTTCTGAGGCTGAGCTAACGTCCAACCCCTTCTGGGCGCTGCTGGGGGCGGGAAGCAGCTTCCCTCTCTTCCCCTGTGGCAGAGGGTTCAGTTTCCCAGGTGGGCCATGGTCCCCAAGGTGACTGAGGTCCTCCTGTGCGCAGTGGAAGGAGTTCCTGGAGCTCGGCAGGGCGTCGCGGACGGCGAGCTGCGGCGGTCATCATCGCGCAGAAGCCCAACCAGGCTGCACCCTCATCTACACCTCGGGCACCACGGGGCCGCCCAAGGGCGTGATGCTCAGCCACGACAACGTGAGTCCCTGCGCCCGGGTCCCTGCGGCCGGGTCCCTGCGCCCGGGTCCCTGCGCCCGGGTCCCTGCGCCCGGGTCCCTGCGCCCGGGTCCCTGCGCCCGGGTCCCTGCGCCCGTGCTGGCCCCAGCGGCCTGCCGAGGGAGGGCGCAGCGCAGCTGAAGAGCCTGCGCTTCCGCGGGGGGCAGTGGCCTCAGGCTGGGCCAGGGGTGGCTTGGGATCAAATCGTAGAGGGGGGGGAAGGCAGCTTCAAGATCAGCCAGTTCCAGCCCCCTGCCATGGGCAGGGACAGCTCCCACCACCCAGGCTGCTCAAGGCTTGAAACACCTCCAGGCAGGGACAGCCACAGCCCCCTGGGCAGCCTGTGCCAGCTCTCTCCCCACCCTCACTGGAAAGAATTTCTTCCTCCTCTCCAGTCCCCATCTGCCCTCTCCCAGCTCACAGCCGTTGTTCCTTGTCCTGTCACTCCCAGCCCTTGTCAAAAGTCCCTCCCCAGGTCTCCTCCAGCCCCCTTCAGGTACTGAAAGGCTGCTCTAAGGTCCCCCAGAACTTTTAGGTTGGACATGAGGAACAATTTTTTCCTCCCAGAGGGCTATCAGGCCTGGCCCAGGCTGCCAGGGCAGTGGTGGAGTCTCCATCCCTGGAGGGCTTTCAAAGCCAGGTGTAGGTCTGGTGCTGAGGGCCATGGTTTAGTGGTGCCCTGGCAGTGCTGGGTTAAGGGTTGGACTCAGTGATCTTCAAGGCCTCTTCCAACCCAAACCAGTTCTGTGCCTGAGGTGAAGACCTCAGGGTGTTGTAGTCCTGCTGTGGGAGCTGTGCCCTGAGCCCTGCTGCTCGGAGGGGCTGTGGCTGAGTGCTGCTGTGGGTTCCTCTTGCAGCTGACGTGGACAGCAGCAGCTGCAGGACGCTTCCTCATGCTGACAGATGCTAAGGAGAAGCAGGAGGTGGTGATCAGCTACCTGCCCCTCAGCCACATTGCTGCACAGATGTCAGACATTTGGTCGGCCATGGCCTTCGGGGCACAAATCTTCTTCGCTCAGCCAGATGCACTGAAGGTAAAACACAGGAGCTGGAGGTCCTGCACCCACCCCAGCTTGGGCTGCTTCAAAGTCTGCCTTGAGCCCAGCCTCTTGGCCTGGCTTGGCTTGGCTTGACCCCCAGCCCAACCCCAGCCTCTCAGGCCTGGCTTGATCAACCTCCTGGGCCTGGGAGCTGTGATAACTCTGTTGTGTAGTCACCACTGCTCCTCTTTAAGGCTCTGTTTGGTCTGGCCTGAGCTTTGCCTTTTGTCTCCCTGTTGCAAGCTCCAGTGAGCTGGCCAAGCACTTCACAGCTTCTTGGTGTCTCACCTGACCACCAGATTCTGCCCCAGCAGCCTGCTTGAGCAATGGCTTTGTTTGCTCTGCCCCCGTTGCACAATGCCCCTCCAGCAGCGCTGCTAAATCTGTGTCCTGAGAACAGTTCTCTGTTGTGCTGCTGTGCCAGCCTTGGCACTGGAGGCATCAACCTGCTGCCTTCCCAAACCCACTGTTGCCTTATTCACTGTGGTGCCCCAGAGGCTGTGGGAGGGAGCTGGCATTGCCCAGTGCTGCTCTCTGGGCCCCAGCAGCGGTGGCTTTGCCATTGCTCCCAGCTGATCACCAAGTCCTAGGTCTCGGTGACCAGTGCTGACCTGAAGCCTCCAGTGGAGCCCTCCTGAAAGCTGCATTTTTCTTCTCCTTCCCAGGGCAGCTTGGTGGACACCCTGAGGGAAGTGAGGCCACTGCTTTCCTGGAGTTCCTCGGGTCTGGGAGAAGATAGAGGAGAAGATGAAGTCCATAGGAACCAAGTCCTCGACGCTGCGCAGGAGGGTGGCCGCGTGGGCCAAGGGAGTTGGGCTGCAGACAAACCTGAAGTGGATGAATGGGTAGGTGTGAGCTGAGGGGTGCCAGGAAGGTCAGGAGAACTTCACTGCCAGCTCAGGGACTGCATCCTGTGTCACAGGGCAGATCTGTGGAGGGTGAAAGCCAGGTGGGGTTGAACCAGAGGGTGAGCAGCAGGGGCTGGGGGTGGAAGTAGGAGCACAGAAGCCTTTGGGTTGGGGAAGACCTTTAAGATTCACAGAATGGGTTAGAAGGGACCTTAAAGATCCTCCAGCTCCACCCCCCTCCCATTAGAGCATGGCTCAAGGCCTCATCCAGCCTGGCCTTGAACACCTCCAGGAGGAGTATCCACAGCCTCCCTGGGCAGCCTGTGCCAGGTCTCCCCACCCTCACCCATTTCTTCCTCACCTCCAGTCTCAATCTGCCCTCCTCAAGCTGAAAGCCATTGCCCCTGGTCCTGGCCCCCCCAGCCCTGTCACAGGTCCCTTGGAACAGGTTGGCAAAGCTCCTGCAGTGCAGCCCTGCTCCCGCCCTGCCCAGGCTGCTGCCGAGCCCTCGGCACCGCGCCTCTGCGGCCCCTCCAGCCCCTCCAGGGCTGGGGACTCCTTCACCCAGGCAGCCCCAACGAGGCCTCGATTTACTGAGCAGCCTAGGGCAGGCTGAAGCTGAGGAGGGGAGGGAGCTGTGGTGCTGACCCCGGCCTCTGTCCCCGCAGCTCTCCGGAGGTGCCGCTGAACTTCCGCCTGGCCAAGCACTTGGTGTACCGGAGGGTGCGGAAGGCCCTGGGGCTGGACAGGTGCACCAAGTGCTACACAGGGGCTGCCCCCATCACCAGGGAGACCCTGGAGTTCTTCCTCAGCCTGGACATCCCTGTCTTGGAGCTCTATGGCATGAGTGAGAGCTCTGGGCCTCACACCATCTCCCTGCCCCACGCCTTCAGGCTCACACATAAAGGCCTTGCTGGGAGCTTTCTCCTCCCTCTGCCACCTCCATCTCACCTGAGGCTGCTCAGCCCCAGAGTCTTTGCTGCCAGGAAGCTGTTGAGAGGGAGCCAGTTCCTCTGGCAGCCTCTTGCAGCTGAAGAGCTCTGCTGGGGCTTGGGACTGGATGACCTTTAAGGCTCCTTCCAGCCCAAACCACTCTGATTCGGTGTCCTTGGCCCGGGTCTGTGCAGTGAACAGCACCAGCAGCCAAACCTTGCTGCCAGGGGCGCCCCCAGCTTCCCATTCCAAGCTGAGGTGATGGAGACCAATGGGTGGAAGACCCAGATGTGTGAGCATTGGTCTCTGCAGCCACAGCTGCTTCTGGAGCTCCCTTTCCATGAGCCTCTGAAGCCCTGACCTTGCTTGCTGGAGCAGCTGTGTGCAGGGCTGCCTGGCTTCCTGCAGCCTGAGGGGCTCTGCCCTAGCCTCACCTGCTCCTCAGCTTGGTGAGAGGTTGGGGTTCTGAGTGCCCTGGGGGCTGTGTCTCTGCTCTCCTGGCAGCTGTGGGAAGGAGGTGACAGGCTGCAGGACCCTGATTGACAAACCAGACCGAGATGGCCATGGGGAGATCTGCTTCTCGGGGAGGCACATCTTCATGGGCTACCTCAACATGGAGGAGAAAACCAGGGAGGCAATAGATGAAGATGGCTGGCTGCACTCAGGAGACATTGGCAGGCATGACAAGGATGGATTCCTCTACATCACAGGCAGGATTAAGGTATTCACTTCTTGCACCTCCTGGGCTGGTTGCCCTGGGCTTGCACAGCACCAGGACATGAAGCCTCCAGACCCTTCAGAAGAGTGTTTAAATGCTGCTCCTGAGTGTGGCTGCAGAGTGTCCTGTGGCAGGGCTTGTGCTGGACCTGACCTCTGAACCTCTCTGCAAGGGTGAGAAAGCCTCTGCAATCGCTTTCAGAAGCAGCTGCTGATGCTTTGTTTGGTGCTGGACCTGCCCAGGCTGTCCTGCCAGGTCCCCCCAGCTTCAGCCAGCCTCTGCTGCTCCCCTCTGAGAGGGACAGCAGCAGCTCAGCTCTGCTGGGAGAAGGGCTTGCAGCAGCCTCCTTCTTGGGACCCTCTGACCCAGCCCAGCCAAATCCAGCTTAGTGCAAGGCTTCAGCCAGACCAAAGGGCAGCAAAGAGCTGCTGGAGGGCATCTCTGAAAGGCAGCTGGGAGGGGCAGGTTCTCCTCTGCCCTGCAGCAGGCTGGGGGATGGCAAGACCTTGGCTTTGCCTCAGCAAAGACTTTTCCTTCACACAGTCCCCCAGTCCCAGCATGGGGGGTGCTGGCTGGGACCTTGGGGACCATCCAAGCCTTCTCCAGGCTGAGCAGCCCCAACCATTGCTGCCTGTCCCACAGGTGCTGGGGCTCAGCCTTACCCTTTGGCCTGGCAGACCCAAAGGAGCTCTGAGGTCCTTTCAGGCTGTGAAGGAGCTGAGGGTAAAGCTCTCAATGTTAACCAGGATCTGACTTTTCCCACCCAGAGCTGATCATCACTGCTGGGGGTGAGAATGTTCCTCCTGTTCCCATTGAGGATGCTGTGAAGGATGCTGTGCCCATCATCAGCAATGCCATGCTGGTGGGAGACAAAGCCAAATTCCTTTCTATGCTGCTAACCTTGAAGGTAAAGGGGATGGGAATCCACCTGTGGTGCTGAAGGGCTTTGGTTCCACTGAGGAAGGAATTGCTGCACTTCTGCAGTGCCTGCTAGAGCCTGGAGGCAGTGGAGTAGGAGCTGCTGTAGCTGAGTTGTAGCTGGGCACAACAAGGAGCAGTGAAGGGCCAGGAGGATGATCAGGGGGCTGGAGCACCTCTCCTCTGGGGGCAGAGCTGGGGTGGTTCAGCCTGGAGCAGAGAAGGCTCCAGGGAGACCTCAGAGCTGCCTTCCAGTAGCTGAAGGGGCTCCAGGAGAGCTGGGGAGGGACTCTGGACAAGGCTGGGAGTGCCAGGGTGAGGGACAAGGGCTTGGAGCTGGGAGAGAGGGGAGTGGAGACTGGAGAGGAGAAGAAATTCTTTCCAGTGAGGGTGGGGAGAGACTGGCAGAGGTTGCCCAGGGAGGGGCAGCAAAAGGAGGGATCAGCTTGGGGTAGAAAAGCAGAGGTCTGGGAGATGAACTCTGGAGCCAGCTTGCTCCTTGGTGTTGAGTAAGGAGAGGTCTGAAGGAGTTGCCCTGCAGGAGGCTCTGGTGTGGAGTGGTGGCCTGCATCAGGAGGATGAACACTGCAGTGGTTGATCCCTGGATGGGGGTGGGGAGCTGGGGGGGGGTGGAGGTGGGGTGGGGCTATGGGGTGGGGGAGCGGGGTGTGGGGGGTGTGGGGGAGCTGGGGGGGGGGGGGGGGGGGAGCTGGGGGGGTGAGGGGTGGCTTCCCCTGGCTGTGAGGCTCCTCGCTGTGAAGTCCTCAGCGGCTGGAAGTGGCCTCTGGGTTTGCCCTGCAGTGCACTGTGGACAGGGACACTGGGGAGCCAGGAGATGACCTCAGCCCAGAGGCCATTGAATACTGCCAGAAGCTGGGCAGCAAGGCCACGAAGGTCTCTGAGGTCCTCAGCAGCAAGGACAAAGCCATCTATGGAGCCATCCAGAAGGGGATTGCAGCTGTCAATGAGAGAGCTGTCTCCATGCCCAGAAGGTCCAGAAGTGGGTCCTGCTGGAGAAGGACTTTCTGTCTTTGGTGGAGAGCTTGGTGAGTGTGGGCAGGAGGGGACTGGGGGTTCCCTTGGCAGCCCTCAGAGCCTCTGGACAAGATGAGCTTTGAGAGTCCCTTCCAGCCTGGCCTGGCAAAGGCTCCAGGGAGGCCTTAGAGCTGCATTTGAGGCCTTGAGCCAGCTGAGTGGTTGAGAGGTGTCCCAGGCCACGGTGGGGAGCTTGGAGCAGATCTCTAAGGTCCCTTCCAACCTGAGCCATTCCAGGGTTCAGCATCTGAAGAGGAGCTGCAGAAGGCTGGGGAGGACTGTTTAGGAGGGCCTGTGGTGACAGGACAAGGGGCAAGGGTTTGAGACTCTGACCTCAAAAGGTTGGAGCAGATCACAGAATCAATGAGGTTGGAAGAGACCTCAGAGGTCATCCAGTCCAGCCTGTCACCCAGAGCCTCAGGACTCACTAAGCCATGGCCCCCAAGTGCCACATCCAACCCCCCCTTGAACAGCTCCAGGGATGGGGACTCCACCACCTCCCTGGGCAGCACATTCCATGGCCAAGTCCTCTCTCTGGGAAGAACTTTCTCCTCACCCCCAGCCTGGACCTCCCCTGGCACAGCTGGAGACTGTGTCCTCTTGTGCTGGGTGCCTGGCAGAAGAGACCAGTCCTCGAGCTGCCTTCCCAGCTGGCATTGTGTGAGTCTCCCAAACCCCCCCTTTACCTCCCCAGGCCCCACCATGAAGCTGAAGAGGTCAGTGGTGCACAGAAGTACCGAGACCAAATAGCTCAGTTCTACGCCGAGCTGGAGACCCCCACGGGCACGGAGAGCCCCCTCCAGCAGCAGCAGCACTGAGGACAAGGCCCCTGCTGCCACCAGGGCTCCCCACAGGAAGGAGAGAGGAAACCTTCTGACTTCTCCTGAAATAAATGGAGGCTTAGGCAGCAGCAGCAGCCCTTCCCCAGCCACCCAGCTGGCCGTGGTGTGGCCCTCGTCCTGGTGACTTTGTGCCCTGTGCTTCCTGTGTCTGTGCTCTGAGAGGCTCCTGGGGGGCTCCACTTGATGGCTTTTGGTCTTTCAGGGTTGGGTTTGGGCTTGTTTGTTTGTTTTATACCATCTTTACTCTTCTGTTCTGAACCAAAGCTTCCTCCTCCTCAGCTGAAGGGCAAAGCCAGCAGCAGCTGCCCCTCCCTGCTGAGGAGGAGGACAGAGGTCTCCTTCCAGTGGTGGTCTTCAACCCTTCCCATCCCTCCCTCAAGTGCATGTTCAGCTGCATGCTGGTGACATCAGAGCTCTTCTGAGTCTCTTTAACCTCCCCCAGACTGTCTCCAAGATGACAGCCTCTGAGTGCCTGCAGAGCCTGGCTCCTGGGCTGTGTGCAGCCTCTTCCTTGCTGCCTTTGTGCAATATTTTGGGGTCTGGTTTAGCTCTTTCTGTTGTTGTGCCAGTTGTTCTGAAGCCATAACTGGAGGGCTTCACCCAGCATCCTCCTGGCCTGTGTTGTGGGAAGGGTTCTCCACACAGGGACTGTTTTGTTTGGCTGTAGTCTGCACCACCCAGAGCAATGGGGGCTGTGGGAGTGTCCTGGAGCTCCAGAGCTGGGAGGGTTGGGGTTGCTTGAAGCTCTGTGGCTGTGCTGGTAGAGAGGAGCTGTGGTAGGAACCCAGGAGCCCAGGGGCTGCTGCTTCTGAAGGTCAATGAGCAACCACTCCAGCAGATGTGAAGCTGCTTTGCACTGAATGTTGGACACAGGGGACAGCCTTCTGCAGGGCTGGGGGCAGAGCTCCCAGGGCTGGGGCTCCTGAAGGTCTCTTCTAAATGGTTCTGCAGGGAGGATTCCTTCATCCCAACACCTATTGAAGGACTTTGCTTTCAACCTGGCTTGGTTCAAGCCAGGACCCATGGGGCTGAAAAAGGAGCATCACTTGGTTTGGAGAAGACCTTCAGGAGCCTCCAGCCCAACCATTCTCTCACTCTACCAAGGCTGGGTGAACCATGGCCCTCAGCACCACAGCTCTGAAGCACCTCCAGGGCTGGGGATTCAGCCACCACCCTGGGCAGCCTCTGCCAGTGTCTGAGGACCCTTGGAGTGAAGAAGTTTTTCTTCTGATGTCCAACCTCAACCTCCCCTGGGGCAACGTGAGGCCATTTCCTCCCATGGAACAGCTGCACCCCTGGGTTCTGAGTAATGGTTCTCAGAGGCAGAGGAGCAGGAGCTGGTGGTGGGTGCAGAGGGATCAACACTGCAAGAAGCTGGAGGTGGCTGCAGGTCTGTCTGGCAGCTCTCCAGGCAGCTCTGTCCCTCCACCACTGCTTGCTGTTGGAGCCTTGCTGTGGGTGGGCAGCAGCAGCACCTGGCCCTGGCACCTTGGCAGGCTTAAAGCTAAAACCCTTCTCTCTGCTCAGGGCTGAGTGAAATCCCCTTGCAGGAGGGCCTCAGCACCTGGCTGAAGGGGAAGATGAAGCTCCCTGGTAACTGCTGCTGCTGTGCTGCTGCCCAGGTTGTGTTTTCTGAGCTGGGAGGGTTCCAGGGCCCGGGAGAATGCTGAAAAAGGAACTCTGGCAGTTTGTGTCCCAACACTTCAGTGCCTCCTGCTGAGTAACTTGGAGCTGAGGGCAGGCTCCAGAGGGAGCAGGAAGGTTCAGTTCTCCTAGCACAGGCACCTCCTTGAGCACCACTGATCCATGGAAGGGGTGGGGGGTGGAAGGGACCTTCAAGATCATCCACTTCCACCCTCCCTGCCAGGGGCAGGGACACCTCCCACCAGCCCAGGCTGCTCAAGGCCTTGAAACCTGCAGAGAGGAGGCAGCCACAGCCTCCCTGGGCAACCTCTGCCAGTCTCTCCCCACCCTCACTGGAAGGAATTTCTCCCTCCTCTCCAGTCTCCACCTCCCCTCTCCCAGCTCCAAGCCATTGTCCCTCACCCTGGCACTCCCAGCCCTTGTCACAAGTCCCTCCCCAGCTCTCCTGGAGCCCCTTCAGCTGCTGGAAGGCTGCTCCAAGGTCTCCCTTGAGCCTTCTCTGTTCCAGGCTGAACCACCCCAGCTCTGCCCCCAGAGGAGAGGTGCTCCAGCCCCCTGATCATCCTCCTGGCCCTTCACTGCTCCTTGTTCTGCCCAGCTACGACTCAGCTACAGCAGCTCCTACTCCACACTGTAGTGCCTGCTAGAGACTGGAGGCAGAAGTGCAGCAATTCCCTTCCTCGTGGAACCAAAGCCCTTTGGCACCGCAGGTGGATTCCCATCCCCTTCACCTCCAAGGTTAGCAGCAGAGGAAGGGCTTTGGCTTTGCCTCCCACCAGCTACCCTCTTTGCCTGTGAAGGGAAAAAGGGAAGCAATTCATAGCAGCAGTCAGGGTTGGAAGGGACCACAAGGATCATCCAGCTCCAACCCCCCTGCCGTGGGCAGGGACCCCCCACACTAGAGCAGTCTGGCCAGAGCCTCACTTCAACCCCTCCCAGGGATGGGCCTCAACACCCCTCCCTGCACAACCCATTCCAGGGCTTCACCACTCTCATGGGGAAGAACTTCCTCCTCACCTCCAGCCTGCAATCTCCCACACCTCCAGCTTCAGTCCATTCCCCCTAGTCCTATCACTGCCTGAGATCCTGAGCAGTCCCTCCCCAGGTAGCCCCCTGCAGGTCCTGGAAGGCCACAATGAGGTCACCTCGGAGCCTTCTCTGCTCCAGACTGAACAGCCCCTGGGGGGGTGGGGGTGGGGGGGTGAGGAACCCAAACCAAACTCCCTTTTCCCCCCCTCCCCTTTTGGCTTTCCCCTCTTAGCCAGAGCCACAACCAGCTCCTTGGGGGGGGGGGAGAAGCAGCACAGCAGCACCACCAAAAACCCAACCAACCAACCAACCACTTCACCTTGGGGTTGCTTTGTTGTTGTTGTTGTTTTTTACTTTTCCATCTTTATTTCATTTTCTTCCCCCCCAGAAAATTCCTCCAAGAGTTCCAAAAACCACAACAACAAAAAAAAAGCAGATTAAAAGAAAATAAAAAGGAGGAAGGGAGAAAAAAAATATAAAAGCAGCTTTAAAATTCAGGACAAACAATCCTGGAAGTTATTTTTTTATTATTATTATTATTACAAAGATTTTTTTTGTTTGGGTTTTTTTTTTCTGCCTTTTGGGGTTTTTTTTTTTTTTTTTTTTTTTTTTTTTCTCTTTCCCTTGAAGTTATTAAAGTCCTTGGGGCCAGCTGCAAGTTTTAAGTTCTTTTTCTTTCCTCTCTCTCTTTCTATTTTTTTCCTTTCCTCTCAAACCAGCTGAGGGAAACCAACTTTGTTTCAACCCCCCCCCCCAGGCAGGAGGTATTTAATACCTCAGGCCCTAGGCAGCAATACAGTTCAAAACCAGCTAGGAGTTGAAGGAGTACTTTTTAAGTGTTTCTTGAAGGAGTGCAAACTCCTCTCAAGTCAGGTTTTGATGGCTCCTCTCAGGCCCACCCCCACCCCCAAGGAAGCCACACCGACAGGTTGGGGTACTTGGATTAATACTTGCTTCAGAAAGGGTGCTCAGGCTTGGCTCAAGCCTCAACACACAGCACCAGCCCCTAGGGGGAGGAACACTCAAGAGGTTCAGCAGTGAGGTGGAAGGACCTTAAAGATCCTCCAGTCCCAACCCCTCCACACCTCCCACTAGAGAGGAATCTCCGCTCATCCAAGGTGCTCAGGGCTGGCTAAAGCATCAAGACCAGCAGGCACCTGGGGGAGGAACACTCAGGAGGTTCAGCAATGACTTGGGTTGGAAGAGACCTCAAAGATCATCCAGTTCCAACCCCCCCTTGCCATGGAGCACCTCCCGTTAGAGCAGAGCTGCACTCATCCAAGGTGCTCAGGGCTTGGCTAAAGCATCACCACCAGCAGGCACCTGGGGGAGGAACACTCAAGAGAGTCATCAGTGGGTTGGGGTGGAAGGGACCTTACAGGTCCTCCACTTCCAAGCCCCTGCCATGGGGCAGGGACACCTCCCACTGAGCAGATCTCCACTCGCCCGAGGTGCCCAGGGCTTGGCCAAAGCAGCAGCACAGCACCTGGAGGGGAGCACTAAGAGGTTCATCAGTGGGTTGGGTCAAGGGATCTTAAAGATCATCCAGTTCAACCCCTCTAACACCTCCCACCAGGCAGACCTCCTCCTCTCCTCCCAGCTGCTCAAAGGCTGTCCCAAGCTTTGCCACCCCTGGGCTAGCAGGGATCCTTCCTCCGAGCAGCCTGACCCTGCTCCAGTGCATCGGCCACAGGGAGGACAGAGCCAGAAGTGCCTCAGGTCTCTGCTGGAAGGGAGCCTCAACCCTCCCTGCCCATCACAAGGCATTCCCAGACCTGACAAAACCCAAACCCCAACCCCCCTCTCCCCCCAGCTGCTTCTGGATCTCTGCCTCAAGCCCTTCGCTGCTCCTGCTGCTACCACCGCGGGCGGCAGCAGAAGCAGCAGCCGGTGGCCACCAGCCAGTGCATGGCCGGGGGCTCAGCCTGCCCACTGCAGGGCCGGGGGCTCAGCCTGCCCACAGCACGGCCGGTGGCCACCAGCCAGTGCGGGCCGGGGGCTCAGCCGCCCACAGCACGGCCGGGGGCCCCCCAACCATGCAGGGCCGGGTGCTCAGCCTGCCCAGGGCCAGGCTGCTCCCCTCCCTGTCCAGCGGTGCCCAGCTGGAGCTCTGGGGCCAGCCTGCCTCTAGTTTCTCTTTTTCTTCTCCTTTTCACAGCAACGGGCAGCACCCAACGCCCCAAGGCCGACCCCAAGACAGAGGCCAAGACACACCAGCTCCTCCGGCCCCCTTCTGCTCCTCTGCTCCTCACCACCCACGCAAGGCGAGGCAAGCTGCTCCTGAGCTCAGGCCTCCACCACACCACCACTCCCCTCCAAAGCAGCTCTGAGAGCCTTCAGCCTGGTCGGGCTCGGAGGGACCCTGCAGAGGCCATGGAAGTCAAAGCAGACCCCTTGGGCAGGTCACTGAGGAGCAGGAGATTTTAAACCCCAAACCCTCCTGGCTACAAGAAGTCAAATTTTGGTTTTCTTTTTTTTTTTTTTTGCCTTTTTTGTTTTTGCTTTTCCTTTTTTTTTTTGGCCTTTTATTTCCACCTGGTTTTTCTTTGTGTTTTTTTTTGCCTTTTATTACATTTTCCTTTAAACACTGCAAGCTACTACACATCCTGATAGACCTTCCTAGAGTAACACCATCATCCATGCTCTCCAGAGTGACACCAAAAAAAAAAGAGCCCCCCAAACCCCCCCCCCCCCCAGTAGCCCCATAAAAAAAAAAATCAAATTAAATATAGAGAGATATAATCCCCCCCCCCCCAAAAAAACCAACCCCCCCCCCCCGACCCCTGCACGGGAGGAGCAGCTCCAGCAGAGCCCTCAGCCAGCCTCTAGAGAACCTCACACCACAGGAACCTTCAACATGGACCTAAAAGG
>JAAWVA010000047.1:0-39785 GCA_015227895.2 Colaptes auratus
TTAAATAAAATGTTCGTGGAATTCAAGTCCTTGAAGTGGGAATTGAAAGGAAAAATCTCACTCCTTTTGTCACTCAGCACCGTCCCAGACACACAGACACCAGTAACGGAAAGGCTCAAACTTTGAGGTCGCTTTGTCGACTCCGAGGGCAAAGACCCCGCTCGCAAGGTTCCTCCTCCACACCCAGACCCTTTCCCCAGCAGAGGGGCTTTGGAAAGAGGTTCACAACAAGGGATTCCCAGAGAAATACTGCAGGCGGTCTCTGCTTAATTTTTTTTCTTTCATTCTTCTGTTCTGAAACCAAATTTTAACCTGTCGGTCGGTGAGATTTAACATCCTGGACAACTGGAGCCTTTTCTCTTTGTTTATATAGACATTGAAGAAAAATTCTCTCTCTAGCTCTCTGATCTGGAATTTGGAGTAGGGGCATCTCTTCTTCCTCGTCCGGGGAGCACCTTAAAAGAACCAGAAGGCAGAATAAGTATCCTAGGGACATGCAAGACCCAAACCCAGAGCTGACCAGACAGAGAGGAGCAGCTTAATAACTCCACTTATTAATGAAGGGGGGGGGACAGGACGACGACACCCTCGTCGCCTATTGTTAGGGGCAGCAGAAGTGAAGTTAACACAGGGTCTTAAGGACCGTGGGGTGACTATTCTCCCTCCCCTCCTCGCTTCATGCAGACATTTTGGGTGCGAGTAGGGTTTTTTTTGGGGGGGGAGGCACTAAAGAACAGGCTGGGAGTGGAGGGAGCAAGGGGCTGAACTGGGGGTTATCTTAGGGGGGGGGAAGAAAGGAAAGCAAAAAACCCACCCCACGCTCAGCTGCAAATCTGTTATCTGTAGAGAGCCAGCATGAGCAAGGTTGGAATTAGAGGAACCAGAGATTATGTTCCGCATAAGTTTCTGATTATCTCCAGTCCTCGCCACACACGCAAAAAGGAATCAAAGTCGAAGAGAACTTTCAGCATCTGAGCTGCAAAAGGAGGACTTGCAGCACGAAAGCAAAGAGGGAAACAAACCCCACCCTCTCCCTCTCTCCCCCCCCCCCCAAGAGCCCCTCGCTCAACACTAACTTGCAAAGTTGCCTGCATTCAGCTTTTTTATTAGTATTAAGAAATAGATGCAAATCAATCAAACAAACAAAGCTCAAAATGCTCCTGCCTGGGAAACGCGAGGGCGTGCGAAAAAATAGATATAAATAAAAGGGGAAAACATATAAAAATATAGAGTAAATACAAAATAAAATCCGGGCCCCCCCCCCCCCCAGCAGACTCAAGCAAAGAAGCAGTAAGGGAAAGCCCTTCCTGACAAAAGCTAAACGCTGCAGCAGGCTTGGGGAGGAGGGAGAGAGGGAGGGAAGAGCGGAGGGGGGGGGTGTGTGTGTGTGTGGAAGAAAGAATAAATGCCACTTTCGACAGGGGGGGAAAAAAAAATTCAAACTGGAGGAAAAAAGCTCAGCTTTTGCCTGCGAATTCGGCAGCTTTCCCCCTTTTGGCAGCGCAGCCCCACCAAAGAGAAAAGGCTCGACATGCAGATCTAATTAAAAAACAAGGAACACACAACAACAAAAAAAATAGGAAGAAGGAGAAGAAGCAGCCAACCCGCCCCCCTCGCCCCCCCCCATCCCCCTCCACCCAAACATTTTCGCCTCTTAATGCCTAAAAGCAAAGCCCAGGCAGCTCAAGTTGTGTTCTGCCCAATTGCCTTTTACCCTCCACAACCCGGGACCGAAATCCTTTTAAAACGCGGGTGTAAGTTCATGATCAAAGTTAATATTTGTCACGATGGTGTGCTGTTAAAATTTCACAGACTCGGAGATGCTGTGTCTGTAGCCCAAACATCTCCATCTTTTCTCTTTTCTCTCTCTCTCTCTCTTTTTTTTTTCCCCCCTCTCTTTTCCTTTCCTCTTTTCTTTTTTTTTTTTTTTTTCAAAGAGCTTTTCCCATCGTAAAAATTCTTCTCGTTGGAAGAAAGAGCTTTGTAGGTTATAATAAAATCCTTTGAATGCTTATAAAACTCCACATAAAATTTGACCGACAAAACACACGGGCTAGTCCCTTAACCTTTCCATTTACTGCTCTACCTACTCGAATTGCTGCTTTTGCTTCCTTCCTTGGTGACAGAAGAGGACGAAGCTGAAGAGCCTGGGTTTGTGTTTTCCTCCTCATCTTCCGGGTCTATCCCTGGCTCTCCGCGGGATGACAGCGCGTGGGGTTGGGATTCTGCCTCCACTTTGCCCTCAGCCTTCTGCAGGCAGCTCTCGCTGGGATTTTCCGCCCCGCAATAGGCGTTTTCGAAGAAGCGGTCGAAGCCTTGGGGCAGCACCGTGTTTTTGTTCATGCTGCTGTAGAATCCCGTCGATGCCGGGTGGTTGGAGCTGGGGTGGTGGTGGTGGCTGTACACGCTCTCGTTTTTCATTAGCATTTCGGTCATGGTGGAAGGCGGGATGCACTCTCTATGCATCAGATCTTCTGCGGAATAACACGAGGCGTAATTGCTTCGGTGGTGCCATTTACTGGAGGGGTCTAGACCATAGGAGACCTCTCGCACGGGCTGCACTTGCGAGAGGTTGGTGGAGTAAGGGTAGGAGATTTGGCGAGAGGGGGCCTGTGGCAGGAAAGATGACACAGTTGAAAATTCGGGGACGTAATAGGTACAGCTGGGGAGGTAGAGATTGGAAGCGCAACCTGCCCTCTCTCCAAACTCAGCGCTCCGCTCCTTACGCGACTGGGAGCAGAAGTTGCCCAGGTTGACCGAGTTAAACATCTTTCTCCTTTTCTTGCTCCTATAGCTAAGATGTTTTGGATCCGATGTGCGGAGGGGAAAAAATTTGGGAAGGCGAGATGACGCGCGATCCGTCTTAGTCGCTCCGGCGGCCACGTGATCCAAAGTAGATATTGTCATATATCAGTTTGGAGCACTTCGATGCGTAGGAGTGGTTGACTTAGGTAAGATCGCAGAGGTTCAAACGATTGGTTTGCAAACACCCGCAGAAACATTATGAAAATTCAGGCGCAGATTTGTGTCCCCCTTCCTTCCCGAGGGCACCACCCCTCGCCAGCATCCACGGCACAAGGGCGAGGGGCGGCTGTGGGAAGTTGCTGCTGCTCCTTTGGCTTTTTTTTTTTTCCCTCCTCTTTGCCTTTCTTGCCTTTTTTTTTTTTCCCTGCTTTTTTTTTTCTTCTTCCTTTTTCCCCCCCCCCTCCCTTTTCCCTCCTCTCCTTCCTATTTAGATCTCGCTCGCTGCTTTTCAACAGGGGTTTGGAGATGGGGTGGGGGAGATTTGGGGCTGGGGAAGGGGAGGGAGGGAAAGAAAAGGAAGGGGGGGGGAGGGAAGGAGAGGGAGGGTCTTAGGGAGCTCGAACGCTGCGTTTTCCACCCTTTTATTAATATTTTAATTGCGCTGATTGATAGAATTGATTACTCTGGCTATTTCTCTCCTTAGGATAGGCTATGGGTAGATAAAAAAAAATAGCTGGAGGCGCAGGAATAAGTTTCCCACTTTTTTGGTGGTTTTTTTTTTCCCTTTTTCCTCCCTCTTTTCCCCCTTTTTGCTGCAGGCAGGAGTTCCTACAGCTGGGCTGCGAAATGATGAGTAAATCTCCATCTATCTCATCCATCTAGGAGGGTGGTGTGTGTGTGTGTGGGGGGGGGGGGGTGTTGCTGCTAATTAACAAGCTCCTAACATACGTTAATTACGTTGATCTCTATGTGCACATCAACTATACATCAACCGAGCTGGCACGCTTGATGGAGAAGACCCCACGGAACCGGTGACAGAGTGCGGGGGATGGCGTGAAGTTTCCAACTTTCAAGTTAAAGCAGGCCCGGGTTTAATGACTTTTGATATCGAATTAGCGATATATCACGGAAAAAGAACAAATGAGTTGAGTCAAGGGCTAATAAATATTCGAAATCCCCTCCTTTAATGTTTGGTTAAATATTTATTGCGTAAGACTGGCGCATTGAATATTTCATGCAATTGTTTATTGTCAATCAATGGATGTACTTTCAGCAGCATCCCTTCGGCATTTATTCTTCCAGCTGAATTAAAACAAAAAAAAAAGAAAGAAAAAAAAGACAAATATTCTTATTAAAGTCATTTGTCTTCCATCCTCTGCCCCGGCAGCTTCTCTTTCCTCTCTCCTTCTGCGTTTTCCCACCCAAAACACCCCGGCGATGTCGAAGCTCTGCCAGGTTTTGTAAAGAATTAAGCGGGGAGGAAAAAGATTGATGGGGGGGGGGGAAGGGAGGGAAAATGTAAAAAAATATCTTTTTGCAGACCTGCCGGGAAGGTGCACCTGAAAAACGCGGAATTTCCGCGGTTCCAAGCTCCGAGGGCTTTCCCCGCTGCCTTTAAATAGTCCTGGCGAAAGGAAATTGGCTGCAACAATTGGGCGCTCATCGGGTTTTCACCTGGATTTCAGCCCGAGGTGGAAAATATTTCTCTGCCGAGCAGAGAGGGTGGCTGTTACACCTAGAAATGAAAATACCCCAGCGTGTCACCCCCTTTTTAGCCCACCCTTTTCTTTCCAAGATGTCACTCAGGCATTTCCTCCCCCCCCCCCCCCCCCCAATTTTCCCTTTTAAAACGCCCAGTAAAAGGAAAAAAATAAACAAAAATATTGAGTTGTCCACTTGTAAACCCCAACTAAACTCCATCAAGGGATCTGTTTGGTGAGGAGCGAAGGCTCCGACCCAAACTAACGCACCAGGAGAGGGGGAGAAAGGCGGTTGTAGGGAGGATGTTGTCAAATCGAGTTGGAGCTAATTCCAACAGCAAAAAGGGGGAAAGGCAAAGCTGAGCTTCGGGAGCAGGAAAAGCCTCGACGGTGGCAGTCTTTTCGCTTTGCTCCCAGAAAAAAAAAACCAACAACCAAACAAAAGAAAATCAAGACTAAACTTACCCGAAAATAACCAAATTAACGAAAAAGGAAAGGGGGTTCCAACCCTGCTCGGAGATGTTCCCCTTGGAGATGGACATCCTTGGGCAGCTTTTTTATTCCCTTACTCTTATCTGTTGAATTCTATTTACGTCGAGCTCAGTTTATTTGCTTTCACACAACTTCATTTCATTTTCTTCCATTTCATTTCATTGACTAGTACCCAGGCTGCCGTTTGCACGTTAACCGGGGGTGTGGGTTGTTTTTTTTTGCTTAATTCTTAGGCGAGTTGTAGAGGAATTGGGTTTAAAGCACACCTCGGGCGGAGCTTTCGACCTCCGCTAAGAGAAAAAAAACAAACCAAATATTCTGCAGCAAGGCACGGGGGGGGGGGGGGGGGGGGGGAAATAAGCAAAGAGGAGAGGAGGAAAGTTGATTTTTGTGGAAGAAAACAGCTTCTCAAGTCGGTACCTCACAACCGAGCAGAGAGGAATTCATTTCGGGAGGTTTTGAGCGAAAAAAAACCAGCAACAAACAAGAACCCAGAGGGTCTTTCAGCAGAGCTCTTTTTCCAGTCTCGTGTTTACCAGGCGGTTTGTGTGGATTTGGGTGGGTTTTTTGGGTCTATTTATTAGGAAATCTTGAAGGGAAACATGGCGGCTTCACAAGCTGAGGTTGTGTCTTCTTCCTCCCTTCGAGCCCTTCTTCCTCGTCCTGCTGTAGCTACGCACTCCTGAGCATTTCTTTTCATTCATTTCTGGATATATTTTGCTCCTTCCCCCCCTCCCCTCCTCTTTCTCTTTGTATTTTCTATTTAAAGAGCCGCTCTCATAAAATCCTTTTTTATAAGGGATTGGGGGGTGCGAGTCTCTGAACGGGGGAGTTTGGAGATGGATAAATATCCCTCTGATCCCAAAATGAGCGATGTTTTCCCCTCTAACGCACCGTTTGGCTGATGAATATATATGTCTGCTTCTCTATATATCTATAGGGGCAGGAACTCTGGCTGCAGAGATGGATTTCTTCCCTGTTTTATGGCTTGGACGGCGTTTTGGGCAAAACTTTTAATTAAAGTGTCAGCGATCTTTTAACTTGGCTTTTTATGGACCAATATTAATACTAACTACAAACTAATAATGTTAAGCTATTGTTTATGGGCGTAATTATTTCCCCACCACTACCAATTCCCTCCTGTTTGCAACCTGCGTGGAGCATCTTCACCCTCGGTTAAAAGGGGAAAGGCTCTCAAATCTCTCAACTATTTCTCTTCTTTTTGGTTATATTTATCCCAATCCAGCCTTCATACCAAGGCTGTAGGCATGAGGCTTGGCATCCAGGGGAGGAATTGGAGGTGTTGCTGGGCAAAAAAAAAAAAGAAAAAGAAAGGAAAGGGATCTCCAAGCAGCTCCTTAAACCCAAAACAAAGCGTGTAGACCCCCCTTAAAACAAAAAGCACAACAACAAACACCACAAATCCGTGTGGCACCAAACCCACCGCCTCTCTTTTAGGTGCACGCATAATTTATTGCTCTTGGTAGGTAAATACATCTAAAACCCGAGCCCTGGTGTCGTTTGGGGAGTTTTTAAACCCAGTTTAAAGGATGGGATTTGCCTGTTTCCTGCAAAGGGAGCAGAGAAGAGGCAGCTGTGGAGTCACAGCACTTGAATTTGACCACCAAAGTGACCACCATAAAACGGAATGAGGCTTGGCGGCTGCATTCCTTTTGGTTGCCCTTAAAAAAAAAAAAAAGGAAGACAAATAACTTTCAAGGATAACCTTAAAACATCCCCAACGTTCCAAACCTCTTCGTGTTTTTTAAACCCAGAGAACCGGAATGGTCGGAGAGTGGGAAAAGGGGGAATTAAAAATTGGGTAGTGCGTGGGGGAAAAAAAGGGAAGAACAAATGGATTTGTGCTTTTTAACGGGGGATAAATAATATCTAGGGGACTTGAGAAGGGAGAAGGAAAGGTCTGAGTCTGGTGATTTTGATACAAGATGGAAATGCCCAGGCTAGAGGAGGGGTTTCCCCCTTTCTTTTAATGATTCCTCGGGCGTAGGGATGGAAAAGGAGGCGGCGGCAAGGAGCTCGTTGCTCTTTGTGCCTCTTCTGCGCTTAGACGTAGGGATACTCTTATATATACGCATCAGAACTCCCAGATTTTATAATTATATGTGTTTATGTACTCATATGTGTATACAAAGACTCATCTTCAACTTATATATAGGTACAAATACTCCTTGTTTCATATCGATGTAAAAATAATCATCATTCATTCATATATAGATATATATATATAAACACACCAAAATTCCCGTCCTTATCCTGACATCTCGGCCTGGAGCTTCTCTCTACCCAAATTCTCCCAGCAGAAAATGCAAAACGCATGTAAAAAAACCCAAAACCCACCCAAAATAATCCCACCCACCCCCAAAGTAGCGCACCCCACACCTTGCTCTGGAGTCAGCGCTTCTTTGCCTTGATATAATGCAAACACTTAACACATTTAACAGCGTTTTCAGCAGGAAAAGGGGGCTCAAGGCTTGTCGGATGTGTTTCGCGTTACTAACAGGAATTTGCAGGGCATGTTAGAGGCGTTTGGTGACCAAACTCCCCCCCCACACACCTTGGAGCAGTTGCACCCGAAAAATCAAAACCTTTTAGCTGTGAAAGTTGGCTTTAGTTGAGCTGTGTAAACATCTGAAGTTATATTTTGGGTTAGGTTAATCCTGTACTTGAACTCGTCTCAATAAATCATTCCTCTTTCCCCCCCCTCCACCCCCCCCTCCCATTGGGTTGAGGAGATTGTTTGCCCCCGTTAAAACAATAAAAAATAAAAAGAAAGGAAGGGAAGGGAAAAAATAAAGCAGGAGTTATCGGAACGCAATGAAAATCCATCAGCAACCTCCCAAACTTCGGTCAAAAACTTTGTTGTAAGTCTTGACATAAAGGAGTCTTTGTCCCAGCTCGTACAGTGAGGAACCTCCTGACTTGGTGAGGGGAGAAAAGGAGGATAAGGGGGGCCGGGGGGGATAGGGAAAAGAAGCAGAAATAGAACAGATTTGATACCAACCTGGCTTAGCGCGTTACTCATTGCCTGAGGAACAATTTAGACCCTGAGCTTTCCCCTATTTCAGCAGCTGATTACAGTTTGCCTTGCCTCCTGTTTGTTTTTTTTTTTTTGGGGGGGGGGGCGGGGGGCGGGAATCGGAGTTTTTCCAACCTGCATCTCTAACCTGGGCTGTGAGGGGGTGGGAGAAGCCCTTCCTTAGCAGCTACATCTCTGAATGTGTTTTTGCTCAAGAGGCTGCAGCTCCTGGTCTCTAATGGCTTTGGCCTATCAGATGTTCTCAAAGTGATTTTTCCCTCCCTTCCACGACGCTATCACAATAACTTCCTCGGATGGACTTAAAAAGGAAAAAAAAACCCCAACAAAACAAAACCAAAAGCACAAAGAAAAAGAGAGGGAACTCCGGCCAGCGAACAGATCACTAACCACCGAGTGCGTGTGCAGGAAATCTGAGGGGAGAGACAAAGCTACAAGTGGGAAGCGCTTGGAAAATGTTATTGTCCCCAAATGGCAAAGATAAATTTAATGGGATGGATGCCAGGCTGCGAAAGCAAACTATATAAGCTGTGAACAATTCAAAGGGAGACAAAAAGGGGGGAGCGGGGGTGGGGTGGTGGAAAGGGCTTAGATCTCTCTAGACCTGAGCTGCAAGTTCAAAATCATGTGGACTTAATCAAGATAAAAGCAGATGGAACTCTGCTTCCCAACCGCAGGCAAGGCTGGGGCTGTCTGGGATCAAAATGTGCAGCGGGTGTCGGGTTCAAGATAGAAGCGATGCCGAGGAGGCGTTAAGAAGAGTTGAGCTTAAGAATAACCAGAATAACTATCACTTTACCAGTCGCCTTCCCACTTCTCATCATCATCTCCCTGGCTCCTTCCCCACCTACTCCAGGGGGGGAGATGTGGAATATCAATGCCTGAGTGTTTCGCTCTATTTATTTACTTTCTTTCCCCCTGTCCGGCACAGTTGCAAGGAGCTTCTGAAGGATGGGGAGCGCTGAGATTTGGGGAATTCGAATGGAACTTCACAGCGGGGAAAATTCGCTCGCAGAGCCGCTGCTAAACTGGGCTGAGAGGAGACACAAAACCCAGAGGAGCTCGTTAAGCAACACCTATTTCCGTGCTTTCTCTTCCCCCCCCACTCCTCCAAACCTTTAAAAAAGGACTTATTTCAACACAAAGACTTATTTAACACGAAGAAAGACATATAAAACACACCAAAACCTTTATATAAAAAAAAGGTATAAATTCCTTTATTCGCCAGACATCTCCTCTTGATATCTTTAGCAGCGCCATTAAAAGGGGCAAAACTACGAAAAACCTCGGAAATCGTGGCAGGGGGAAAAAAATATATGCGTTTTCTGTCGGGTAACTCATTTCGTAGCCAAAAAGCCCCGAAATCTAAAGTTCAGGGTTCGAAGGTGGGCGGCTAATCCCCCCTCCAGCCTTATTAAACCCGCACACACGTTCACATGCGCCGTGTTTAATCCCTAAATACTCAGGAAATCGCGTCCAAATATTGCACTTTAATACTTTGGCTCCCGCATCCTCCCTTTTTTAATATTCCTTTTCCATTCCAGCCGGCACTTAGATGAATTTCCCTCCGATAACCATCGATCAAAGGCGAAACTCGACCCTTTCTGGGGATAAAGCTCAATAATTCGCAACTGAGGGAGCGCCGGCGCTGGGCTCTCTTTTCCATCCCCGCATTAATCAGAATAAAATGAAGCAGAATCCTTCAGCTGTTTCATGGGGGTGACGTTTTCCAAACTTATCTTCAGCTTTTGGATGATCAGTGCTGCCGGCGGAGGGGTGGGATACGGCCGTGTCCACCACCATCCCCGTCCTCCATTTACCTATGGCACTGATGTATATTTACCTGCCTTCCCCTAAGCACCCCGGGCCCTTCGCCTATAAAATACTCCCTCGAAGGCAAAATCGCCTTCGAATCTTCTTTTCATCTGGAGAAGCAGAGGGATGGGGGCACAAAACGTCCCTTAACAAGTTGGTTTACTCTGCTTCTCCCTGCGTGCAGCGCGGCTCCTACATTCCCCTGTAGAATAAAAAGTGATTTTCACATCTTTTTCTGCCCCGGGGATGAAAGTTGAACATTTTGTTGGTGCCACTTTCATTTGGAATTAGTAGAAATAGAAATTAATGTGCCCGGAGTTTTCCCTTGATCGGGCGCTGGCTTTTAAATACCTTCAGTACTGAGAGCAGATAAATGATCAATTAAAAAGTCGGACCCGTAATCAGAATCTTGTTCAATCCTTCCTGTAATTTCCTTCCTCTCTCTTTCTCCCGTTCCTTTTCTCTCTCTCTCTCTTTCTTTCCATTTTCCTTTCCATTTTCCCTCCCATTTTCCTTCCCATCTTTCCATTCTCTTTTCCTTCCAAAATATAGCCTTTTCCCCTCTTAATTACTCTCAGACCTTTATTCCTGTGATATCAGAGCTCTGTGTTCACTCGAATTCCCCATTTCTATAGATTTCTAACCTAGATTTGCCTAAAAACCTGCAGAATTCCCTCTTCACGTCACATGAAGGCAAAATTGGCCCTGCATTATCTCCTTCCATCCTTTGTCCATTTCCTCCACTCTTGGAACAGACTTTAAGGCAGGGTCCCCAAAATCAGAAGGAGATTTAAGGTTGTTTTAGAGGTGTAGAGAAGTAGATCCTGTATTTTTTTCCCCCCTCCTTTTAGTGTTTTTAGGGAGCGGGGCCGGCCGGGGAAGCGCAGCTGCGGCACTGGGCTATGCCCGGTCCCCTCTCAGGGCATTGTCCGATCTACGAAGCCCTCTCCCTGACCGAGGGGTGTGGGGGGATGATCCCGTCGACCCTCCTCCCACAGAGATCTGCCTGGTAGAAGGGAGAGAGCAAAACACGCACACACAGAAAAAAAAGGGGGAAATTTCTGCATTTTAGTGGCTCTCATCCCTACGCCGGGTTCGGCTGGGCACCGGCAGCCCCCGCCGCTAGCAGGGGCAGTGGGAAAAGGAGATGTCGGGGATTCGGGGGGTCGAGATGGGAGGAGAAAGCGGGGTGTAAAGGCAGAAAGCCAGACCTGGCGAATGTCCCCTCCCGACCAACGATTTTCCTCTTTTTGCTGTTTTCTCGCGGCCCAAGCCTGGCGGATTTGGGTCATTTTATGCCGTTTTGTGGCTTCTCATCATCATTATTTGATTCTTTTTTAGCCTTCACTTCCCATTTCCTTTTCTCTTTCTTTCCCCTGCCCCTTTATTTCTTTATTTTTTATTCTGGGGTGTAAATGCTCAGGCTGAATTCAAGCTCTGGGTTGGGGTTGAGGGGAAAGACAAGCGGAGGAAGGACAGCACCAAGGCAAGAAGTGAAGGGGCTCAGGGACTTTATCCCCCATCTCTTACACCCGATCCCCTTGTTCACCCCTTTCCTGGATTATTCCTGATGTATTATTAAGCTTTTTCCACTCCACCCCCGGCCTTAAGCCCTGCTCAGGCCTTTCCCCACACATTCAAATCTACGTTAGTTGATCGAATTCACCTTCGACTCCCAACACAGAGCAGACTAGCTTGGCTCGACCCCAAAAAATCTCCCCTTAAATCCCCCCCCCACTTCTCCTTTTTATTTAACCATTAACCCTCTATGCCGAATTTTTCCCTTCTTTGAGAGCAAAAAAAATTCTACCTCCTCCCCCTCCACCCCCTCTTTCTTTTCTCCTTACCGAGCGAACTTCATTGTTTTCTGGAGGAACTGGAAATGTTCAGACATTAAAACCTTAATTGGGCTTTTTCTTTATGATGTTTCATTTCCTCCACGGCAGACGGATTTGAATCTTGCTGGGAAAAGAGGAGAAAGGGGGGGGGGGGGGGATAAAAAGAGGAGAAGAGGGGGAAAAAACCGCAGCCTTGTTTGCAGTCTGCAATCCAGCTCGGGATGGGAAAAAAATCAGGATTTGGAGAAAAAAGCTCCATCAAATCGACCTGTTTCAGCACTTGGCTGATGGCACCGGCTGGAAAAGAAGGGGGAAAAGGGGGGGGGCTGGTAAAAAACAAGGGATGTGGGGTGAGCAGGCGGGTGGCCGGCAATGGCATTGCCCGCGGGGCTGCTGCGGAGCGGCGCGGACGGGCCGCGGAAGGGAGGCTGGAGCCTTAACTTGACCTTCACTTTGCGAGGGCGGCCCCCGCCCACCCAGACGGGCGGCCCCGGCGGCTCCTCCCGCGGGCAGGAGAGCAGGCAGGGCAGGCAGGAGTGCGGACAGCGTGGGCAGCGCAAACGGGGCAATACGGGCGGGCAGGAGTGCGGGCAAGGAGCTCCGCATCCGCGGAAATGGAGGCGGGGGGGGGGAAGTTAAATAATAATAATAAAATAACAAGTAAACCCAAACCAAACCAAACTCAATAAAATAAAATAAAATAAAATAAAATAAAATAAAATAAAATAAAATAAAATAAAATAAAATAAAATAAGATAAAATAAAATAAAGCAAAGCAGGGGGGAGTGCTGCTGCTGGACTAAATTCCGTCCCCTCAAAATGAAAAATTCCCAAATTAATTTGCCAGTTCGGCAGAAAAGGGCCGGTAAACCCCAGATTCATCCTCCCTCTAATTAAAATTATCCCGACTATAACCCACCGAACCCTTTAATGTCCCTCCCCTCTCCCCAAGAAACCTCCTTTCGCCTCATCCCCATCCCCACGACCCCATCCTAGGCCTCTAAGAAGCCACCCAGAGATTCCGCAGCAAATTTTGTCCTCGACCTCTTGTATTTTTCTCCCCAAGTCCCCCCCAAAATTCCCGTTTCCCCTGCCAGAAAAAGGAGCCGCAGCAGCCAGCGCTGCTCCTCTTTGCAGATAGATTTGGGTGGGTTTTGGAGCTCTGTTCGGGAGGAAAATAAACGGCGGGGGGGGGGGGGGGGGGGAGGGAAGGAAGGGGAAAAAATTAATTCCACGCCAGAGAGATTTCATTGGGTCAGAAGGAATTTTGCAAAGCTTGAGGAGAGGTTCCTCGGAATTTACTGGATGCGTTTGGGGTGAAAAAGGTGAATAAAATGAAGCGTTTGTGCAGATGTAGGACTTTGGTCGGTGCTTCAGCCTCCTTTGTGTGTGCGCCTAGAGTTGGGGAGGGGGGGGGGGGGGGGTGCGGAGACAGATGCTTTATTTCAGAGTCTCTCTATAAAGAGATAATTATAAATCTAGTTATCCACCGGAGCAATAAATACTCTTCATCCCCAATTACAGATGAAGATGGTTGGGTTAAATACCCATAAAGTCAGGCTTTGGGCTCTGTCTGCAAGTTGGAAATGAGGGCTTTGGCGAGGGAGGAAGGAGATGTAAAGAGGAAAAACCCAAAGGCAAAAGCCCTGCGGTGCCGGCAGCCCCTCAAAAAACCGACCAAAAGCGCCTAAAAAAACTTCCTCAGTATTGTTTTAAACGGTCCTTGGCCGGGCAGGGGTGAGCTGCGCTGTACTCAAACCTTACGCCACAGCTACACACTGGAGCTGTGCGTGGATATTTCGGCCCTACGGGGGTACTCACACCCCCCCTGCACTCATTTACCCCCGCAGACCGCTCGCCCCCAAACCCCACAAGGGTTTATTTATCAGCGACGGGGGCGGGGGGGGAAAGCCCTGGCCAGCAGCAGCTATTAAAATACCATTTTTATATCATTTCTACCTTAAAGAAATTTTAAGGTGAGGTATGTATGGCCTTTATTTTCCCCTCTTTCCCCCTTATTTTCCCTTTCTTCCCCCCTCATTTACTAGACTCGAAGCCTTCCCGACATTCCTCACTGCTACCTTGGGTCTCACGCTGTACTTTTCCATCTTTTCCATCCCTAATTTTGTTCTTTTTTTGGTTCTTTTTTAAACGCTCTCTCCTTTCCCCCCCCCCCCCCTCCCTTCTCCCCAGCTTCTCCTCTCACCTCATAATAGTTCATCATAAAACCAAAATGAATTTCCACGCTCTCTGTAATTATCGGCACTTCTCGTGGGTTTGGGAGGCTCAGGAGTGGGGGGGGGGGGGAGAAAAAAATTAATATTAATAGGTTTTTTTTTTTTTTGGTCCCTTTGCAATGAATTCATTTTGGCGAACGGGGTGGTAATGAAGCTTCCTCCCGGTGGTTTATGTCTTGCCTGTGCTGGTGCTCGGATAAAATGGAAGCTGAAACTCTCAGAAGGAGAAGAAACTTATATATATATAAATTTATAATTATATATATAAAATATATATAATATATACAAAAAATATATAAAAATATATATAATATTAAAAATATATATATTTATATATTATATATATAAAAATGACCATTACAGGTAGATTCTGAACGTGGATCTGAGGAGAAGGAACTCAGATTCCTGCCAGGCCAAGATATGATCTGAACGAGATTTATTTTGGCTGCGAGAGAGGGAGAGATGAGAAATCTCTCAGCACTGACCAAAAATAAAAGCCCCCCCCCCAAACCAAACAACGAACCACCAAATACGACTAAAATAGCTACATTTCTACGTTGGGAAATCACTGGATTCCAAAAATAGTTTGTTGGGGTTTTTAAAGTTGAAATAAGGGGAAAAAAGAACAAATTCTTCCCCCCCCCCTCGCCTTGAGCTGAGGAGAAGGCTCGTTAATACGAGATTTATTGGGGGGGCGAGGGGCGCGGATCTTTATTTCCTATTTGAGCAACATGAAAATCAAGTCACTTAATGAAGTCTGGCTTAAAACAAAAGAAACCAAAGGGAGAGGGGGGAAAAAAAAAACCCAAACAAAAGAAAGAAAGAAATAGAGGGAAGGGAAGCGGGGGGGGGGGGGAATAGGGGAATTTGTGGAGAGGACAAGACGCAGGCATTAGAAAATCCGCGGCGAGGAGCAGCAGCCGAGTGATCTTTTTTATCTTTCTTTATCCTTTTCATCTTTATTATCACTCTTGTTAACAACACCAGGGAGACTGGGTACATATATCTCCTTTAAATGCAGTCAGCCATGGAGCTGGCTGCAGATATATTAATTAATTTATTCCCTCCACAATAAAATATCGCTGTGTCTACTTGCTACCTACCAAGCAATAAAAAAAAAGGCCTTTTTCTTCCTCCCCCCATCTCCTTCCCCCCCCCCCCCCCTCCTCTCCTTCCTCCCCCCTTTTCTCCCTCCTCTGCACTTCATTAGGCTTTACCTATAAGTTTCCAGTCGCAATGATTATGCTTACAACTAATTACTTGCCGCGCACTTCATTTTCTTCTGGCAGGGTCTGGAAGGTTTCAGAGTGGGGTGGGTGGCCAGATGCTGATAAATGCTGCTAATTATTCCCACTCTGTGTTTATTTTATATTTATGAACACCAACCACCACCCCACCCCAAGTCGGAACCGAAGAGAGGAGGCATTCTTGGGCACGTTAATGATAAGGCGGGGGTGGGGGGGAGTCCCCATAACAGCACGGGGGAGGAAAACAAATAGTTAATTTATCACGAAATTAGGCGAAGGACGAAGCTTGAGCCACACACACACAGTCGGGGAGAAGGAAACTCCAGTCCTCGCAGCTTTAATTTGAATTATTAGGTATATATTGCCAATTAAAGTAATATTTTAAGCTGCGCCCCCCCACCCCCCCCCCCCCCCCCAAAAAATGCAGCTGCAAGTAGGTGCTTTGCCTGTGTCTGGTTTTGGGGACCCGGAGATGGGGATTTAGAGGACAGAATGACAGAAATATTTCCATTGTCATCTCCACGATGCTGGATTCAGCCCAAATCATTCCTTTCCCCCTTGTCTTTTCCCCAATTCACCCACCAGCTACCTACGCTCCCCCCCCCCCCCGGCTATGTCCAGCCAGACAGGGTGCCCCCAACTTCCCCCCATGGTACCCACAGCTCCTTTCACCTCGCTCCTGTTGCACAGCCTTGGCTGAGTCCTCATCTGAGCACCCACCAAAGCAGGGGGCACCTATATGGGGGCACCCCCCACCTACAGTACTCCGTGACATATAGGCTGAGCTTTCACTCTTTATTTTGGGGGGTGTAAAGGAGGGGGAAAAGTGTTTCTAGGTCCCTCCACTCTAGGCTAAAGCAACACCCTGGGTGTCACCAGCGTGGCCGGACTGGTATGAGCCTTTATTTTAATATCGGGTTTAATTTTTCCTGTAATCCCTTCTGCCAAACCACCTGGATTTGGGCGTAACACCACCCCCCCCACACCACCACACCCACCCCCGATCTGGCTCAAAACCCACTTGGATTTGGGCATAACCCCCCTCGGTTTGGCTCAGAAAAAGGGGATCGTGGGGACATGAGGAGGGGGAGAAAATAATTTAGACTTTCTTGGCCTTGTTTTTCGCTCTCGCTCAAGGACTAAACTGTCCTTAAAGTGTCTTCTTAAAGGCTTTGAAAGGAGCCCGGCGCTGAAGTCGGCTCTGGTTTTGCAGGGGGGCGGCTGTGAGTTCAAAGAAATCAACCATTTCTTCGGCACAAAGGTGTCAAGAACGTATCTCCTGGCTAAGGAGGGGGGGGGACGGACGGAAAATAATATCCTAAAACCCCCTTTGTGTATCCCTGCTTTCGCCTTGAGGATTCGCCGAGAGCAGCGAGAGAGGAATAAATCGCTAAAATTAAGCTTTTCTCCTGAATATTTCCTACGATTTTATTATTCCTTTTATTTTTTTCCCCCCTTTTCCATTTTCTTTTCTTTTCTTTTTCCAGCGGCTGTGAAATAGCACCTCGCTCTCTGCCCATTAAGGCTGGAAATATTCCCCATAATTAAAGGGATGAAGGTTTTTTTTCCCCTCCCCGCGCTAACGAACTCATTTCCAAGCCGGGGCAATGAAATACGCGGCTGAATAAAAGAAACCAGCCCAGAAATAAGAGGGATTTCTTTTAATATATATTTTATTTTTTATGGCGAAGCAACAATTTGTTCTGTCTGCTCGCTGGCAATAAATAAGTTTTATCTATTTTCGGGAGGGTTTGAATGTCTTTGGAAATCCAACTATTCCTGCTCAAGGTGAAGCGACTTACAACATCACACAATTTATGTCACCCTGTAGCACTCAGACTTGGGCATAATTCCTCCTCTTCCTCCTCCTCCTGCTGCTTATTTTCTTGCCGGCTTGGAGCAGGGACGTGGAGGGGGGGGGGAAATAATAAAGGAATAAAAGTGGATTAAAGTCCAACTTGGGTTTGTTTGTGCAATATATTTGTACATTCGTTCTCCATAAGTGGGAGAAACAGAAGGAAAGGGCCCGGAGCCTTGATAAAAATCAAGTTATAAAGCAACTATGACAAGGGGAAAAGCGAATTTTCACTCGGCAGAAAACCTTCAAGCCCCGCAGATTGCCCCCAACTTAAATCTCTTGGGAGAGGGGTGGTTGGGTTTTGCCGCTGGAAGGAGCAGAAGTGGGGCCCAGAGCTACAGAAATATTTACTTTCCGCCCCCTTCCTCCTCCTCTCCGAATCAAACAGCTCCTGGAAAACGAGATGAAACCGTTCAGGGCTGGATGAATCTCTTCCATTTTGGGAGACCCTGAGTGTATCCACCCGGTTTTGTGGAATTCTGCCCGAGAAAGAGGGGGGACAAACAGACGAATTTGTCTTGACCCTGTGTTTTCCACAAAGAAATGGATCTCAGCTCCATCAGGCTGGGACTCAGGTCGGTGGTTCCCTGCTGGATGCTGGGCCGAGCTGGGGTTACTGGACACATCCAGGACTGGGCAGGGGGGAAGGATCAATTCATTCTGCTTAGCCCCCGCCGTGCTTTCCTTGGGCATTTCTTTAATGAAATCCCCTTATCGATCATCTAAAAGCTTTTCTTTTCCAAGTTATTCCCAGCTCTGGGAATTCTGTGGCATCCGCAGCAAGAATCCATTACAGACAAATCTCCGCTTAGAGAGAGATCGAGGAAATCATAATCTAATTTGTTTAAATTGGCCTGACGGGCTTGTTTGGGGTTGATTACATATTCTTTTTGGTCGTTTTTGGTTAGTTGGTGTCTTTTGGTGCTTCCCCCCCCCCCCCCCCCCCCCCCCTTATTAAATGAATTCCTCTGGAATTTAAGTCGAGGAGCCGCGGAAACCCGAGTGTTGATTCCCATCATAGTCCCAATGAGCATCCACACTCCCCAGCCTAACCCCAGCCAAATACATCTCCAGTTTAAGAGCCCCGCTTCCCCATCTTAACGCCAGGATTTCTTGGACAGTCCTCTGGTTCCATAAGGAATCTCATCCCTATGGCTTTTTCCATAGGTCCGCAGGGATCCTGGCAGCCCCTTGAGCAGGGAGCTGCTTCCAGGAGAGGTGCAACTGCCCCCTGGTCCCCTGCTCCAGAGACAAAAAGAATCCCGAACGAGGCCATATTTAATCTTCCTCTCTCACACAAACAAACAAACAAAAAGTCTAATTTCTGTGGAGTTTTGCTTGCAGTTGATGCTCCGAGCACCAGAATGACTCATTTGGAGATTTAACTTCTTCGTTCCCCCCCCACCCGGGATTTTTCCTGATTACATTTAGATCCAGGCAGCAAGTGGGATTTATCCCTTAAAAAAAAAACCAAACATATTAATTTAATTCCTTCTTGATTACTTTTTTTTTCCCTCGGCCAAACGATGATCTACAAGCCACAGAAGGCGAGGCCAGACAAAAAAAATATATAGAGATATTAATTCTTTTTTGTTCTTCTTTTATGAACCTTCCAACTTAATACCGAGTTTTAAATAGCAAACAATAAATCAGCCAGGAGATATTTGGGGCGATTTTCTTTATTATCAAGAAACGACATCGTAATACATTCTTTTTCTTTCCCCCCCCCCCATTACCCCTCCCGCTTTTTCTTCTTCTTATTATTATTAGTGTGGTGAAGCAACTTTTTACATGACTCTATAAAGCCGGAACGTGCTAGAACAGACATTTGCATAGACCCTACATAGAACAGCTTGAGGTAAAGAGACATTTACATATGGGGCTACAGGGTGGAGGATGCATATTGAAACCACCATCACCTAGACTAAAGGGACACAAGCAGAGAAAACGACGTCACGTACACGGAGAACAAACACAGGACCAACAGAAATCCCACCGAGCCGCCTCGTTTGTTTGTGGTTTAAAGCCAACTGGAAGAAAATATTGCATCAATTTCCATTTTTTTTCTTTTCCTTGGGTGTTTCCCCCCCACGCCCCCAGGGGTTGGTTGCTGGTGCCTTGGCCTTTGTTTAAGGGGAGGATATAGAAGGGAAAACGGGGGTGGGGGGTGGGGGGGGTGGGGACGGGGACGGGGGGAGTTTGGGGAGGGGAGGTGGTACAAGAGCCCCTCGGTGGGTGAAGAATAACGAAACGGATTGATTTGTTTTTTGGGATGGTGGGCTTGAAATCCAACACAACATCCCTGACATCGCACCGTAACTCACCCTCGTTCCCACCTTCCTCAGACTCCGGCCTCCATCCCCACCGCTGCCTCATCGGGATCGGGATGGGGGGACCGTGGGAAGCTCCGCTCGGCAAAACCTGGGGGGTGGAATTTTGTCCTGTTCCCCATGGAATTATTACCCCCACCCCCCGCCCCAGCTCCCTTAGTCCCCATCGCACTTCGCAGCCCGAAGTCACCCTCTGAGGAGCCAGCTCAGCGACAAGGATGCTCCGAAAGCATCCAAAACCAGGACGACCCCTCCAAATCTCCCCACCACGACCACCCTCCCACCCCCTCGACTACCTCCCTCCCCTCCCTCCCCCCCTCCAGATACATTTAATCCCTCCACATCGCCTTACTCCTTTCATTGCACAAGGTTGAGCTGGAGCATCTAGAGAGAGATCTCTCGACACTCGTGTTTTAACGCATCCTATTGCACAGTATCGCGACAGGCGATACCCTCCGCGGCAGCTTTTTGGTGAGGGAAGGGGGAGAAAAGAAGAAGGGGACCCTCGCCCAGAAGCCGGCGTTCTAGGAGATAGAGGGGAGAGGGAATTTCCTTTACAAAAATAAGTGAAAGGAAATAAAGCTGTGACACATCCCTGGTTGGGAATGAGAGAATGAAGGGGTAAAACGGGAAAAAGGAGACGGGGAAGGGCTGGGGATGGATGGAGGGGGGGATCTGTGGAAAGAGAGATGAAGGAAAAGGTTCTTTCGGCTCAGGGAGGGTTGATTTTTTTTTTTTCCCTTTTAAGGGGTCGGCTCCATCCTTTGCAGCTCGTAAATAAAAGCATTCCTGGGCGCCGCTGGTCATGACCATGAACGCGGGGAAGCAGGAGCACGTGGTGAGCATCCAGACTTCCCAGAAAACGCTGCTTTGCCATAAAATTAATCCCCACACCCCCCCCTCTCTTCGATATAAAACGAATGGAGCAAAGCGCAGCGTGGCAAAGCACCAGGCTGCTGCCCTGCCGCCCCCTCGCCCCCTTCAACCCGAATTAAAAATCCCTGCTCTCCTCTCTATTTTAGTTTAATCCTGAATCACAATTTCCCACGTAGGCAAAGCTGTCTGGAGCCCTAACCCTGCTGCTTCCCCTCCCCTGCCTGCTTCCCTTCCCTTCTTCCCCGATCTCACAGTGCCTTCAAGGCAGGACCTGAGAAGGAATCACCCTAGCCGGTGGGCTTCCACCCAGGAAAATCCGAGCAAGCGTACAAAGAACCCGCGCCCCATCCAACCAGGCCCTTCTCTACCGTCCTAAAAGTGTGTGGGGGGGAAACAAAACAAGCGAAACAAAATCCAGGCAGGGTTGGGGACCCCTTCCTCATCCCCCAAAGATCAAAATAGCTTAAAGCTGAAGCTGCCTCTGTTGCAGGACTTCTTAGGGAGGTAAAAAGAAAAGCCTCGCCCTCGCCGAAAACCTGCAGGGTTTTGGTTTTGTTTTCTAAACCTAGGGAAATGAAAACAGCTGAATTAGATTTGTTTCCTTAAAACAAAACAAAACACCGACAATCTCCTGGGTTTTGGTTCTGGGGTTTGTCTCCCTTTTTTGTTCATGGAGAAAATAGCAGCTAGGCGACAAAGCATCCCAGGGAAGGAAGGATGGGACTCGCTCTGACCCACCAGGGTCATTCTTCTACCTTATTTTCCTACATCGTCATTAATAAACGCAGCCAAAGCAGCGCACACAGCTGAGCTGTGGCAAAGAAATGCCGCCTTTTCTTTTTTGAGGAAGAAGGGTATGGTTCGGGGTTAGTGCAGGGGAAAAAACAGAAAGCGATCCGGGGTGGGGGAAGCAAAGCAAAGCAAAGCAAAGCAAAGCAAGCTCCCAAAGGCTCAGTTTACGTGGAAGGGAATTGAGTGGGGAGGGATGTGAGCTTTCCTTCTCCTTGTAACATTCCAGCGTTGGGGACGAGCCCAGCGCCTGCATGGGAGCCTCGTATCTATAGGGACGTGGTGTGAGACACATACCTCATATATTCTATAGATATATACCATATACAGCGGATATATACACAGCCTTTGTCTCCCTCGCCTCTTCCTAGGGTTACATCCCTGGTAAATCCTAGAGATCTTCATTAATCCTAGAGATCCTCATTGATCCTACACATCCTCATTGATCCTACACATCCTCGTTGATCCTACACATCCTCGTTGATCCTACAGATCCTCACGAAGCCTGAGGATCCTGATTAGCCACAAACCCTCAATTTGAGCTGAGAAAAGCACATCCTGGGTCACCCCATGCACTCATAAAATCCCCCAACATCTTCCTCCAGGATGTGAGGCCAGTCCTTTCAGACAACATCTCCCATCCCCTTCCCTATATTTTCTCCCCCCCTTTGTTCCCTGATTTTGGCTATTTTGCTTTTCGTTTCCCCCACCAAACACCAACTCAGACATAAACCCTGCGAAACAGCCCAGGACAAGGATCCAGGGTCCACCTCCATCATCCTCAAGCCCAACCGAAGCCGGGTGGGGATGGATGGAGGGAGTAGGGAGAGGGTAATGGGACCGGTGGCCCCCGGCGGTGCCCGGCGCTGCACGGAAACCCTACCTGTGCTGCTGGCCAAGGCAAAGCGGCTAAAGTCGAGCTCAAAACCTCCCTTTCATCCCTCCGAGCATCTCTGGAAGCCGTCCCGGCGGAGAAGATGGATTGTTATAATAATTAATGTTATTTTTTTGTTTGTTCCTTGCTGTCGGGTTTCATATTTTAAGGGAAACTTGGTTATTTAGTAATATTATGTCTTTATTCATTGATTTCTGGGGAGGGAAGGGTGGTGGTGGGGATTAAGAGTGGTCAGGTGAAGTCCCGGCAGCTCGGGTGAACGTTAGAGTCTATGTGGGGTATTTTTGTTGGCTTTTTTTTTGGGGGGTGGGGGGAGAGGGGATTGTTTTAATACCCGACACGGAGGTTTTGCAAACTTTAGAAGAAAGAAAGGGCTTGCTCTCTCAGGAGGAGTCTTTTCTTTTTCATCCGCCGGTTCTGGAACCAGATCTTCACCTGCTGGTCGCTCAGGTTTAATCGATCTGAGAGCTCCCTCCTTCTTTGGCGAGTAATGAATTCATTGACCATGAACTCCCCTTCCAGCTCTGCCAGCTGCAGCTTGGAATAGGGTTTTCGTTTTTTCCGGGATCGTGTGTGCATCGGGTACCAAGGAGCACCTGGCAAAAGGGGGGGGGAGGCGAGAATTGAGTGCTTGGCAAGGAAAAAAAAAAAGTCAGCCCTCTCCCCTAAAAATGGAAAGCTTTTCGTCTAGGAATAACCAAAATGTCAAGGTAAAAAAGAAAAAGAAGGATACCCCCAGCACTCCGCCCTGCGCCCGAGCTGCTCTCCGGCTTTTCTGGCCGTGGGTTCTGAGGGATGCTCCCAAGCCTCATCCCCAGGGCCACGGGGTGATGCGTGGGAGGGAGAAGGAAAAAAAAAAGGGAAGGGAGGGAAGGTTATGACCGAGACACAGAGCAAAGGACAAACAGGGAGCTGGCGACAAGCCTGGGGGCACCCCGGGAATGGGTCCTTAGCCGCTCCGGTCCCGCTAGCAGGAGGGAACCTCCACCCTAATGCCAACCTTGAAGGCCGTGGTGGGGTTTTTTTTAAGCATCCCACCCCCTTCTCCCCCCTTCTCTCGGGCAGATGTCCCCAAAAAGTGGATGGACGCTGCCAGCGCTGGGCAGGGATCCGCAACCGCTGCCCTGCGTCTCTCTCTTCCTTCTCCTTTTTTTCCCCCCTTCTTCTTTTTTTTTTTTTTTATGGGATATTTACATGTTTATTGCCTTTTCTTTTAAAAGAAGCACCACCTAATAAAACATTCGGGATTTCGGTGCTACCCCTAGTGGTCTCAGCACACATAGACACGTCGCTCCCCACCCCCGAGCCCATGAATTGCACCGCGAAGAAGCCCCCAAATCGTCAAGTTTCCAAAACAAAACCCCTCCACCCCCTACAAAATCGATAATGATATACAAAAAGACCAAGCCCACCCGCCGAGACCCTCTTTCCCAGGTCTTACCACCGTTGCCTAAAGTGCTGCCTTGGTTCAGGGGGGACACCAAACCCCCAGCTTCTCCGGTCGTGCCTTTATTCCCTTCATTGAGCAAGGACGAGCTGGAGTCTGACTCCAAGGACTGGCAGGATGGAGGGTCGTGGGGCACCGCTTCGCTGCTCGGATAGTCATATTTGCTGAAACTGGCCCCCATCCCAGCAGGGAGACCGGATTCGAGGGGCAGCAAGGCACTGTCCCTGCCCCTCTCCTCCCTTTTCAGCCCGCTGGCTTCCGAGCAGGTTTCCCGGTAATAACATTTGCTTTCCTCCACCCGGGCGAGGTCACAGGCTCTGCCGAAGGAAGGGTTAATGGAGACGGGGCTCCCAAGGTAGGGTTGGGGGTACCCGTTGCAGGGTTCCGAGGATGCCCAGGGCAAGGAACAGACGTTATCCCGTCGGGGGTAAGAGAGGGAAGGCAAACCGGGCAGCTGCCCTCCGGAGGCACGGAAATTAGGGAAGTAGAAGGTGTCTCCCGTGTGGATGTTCACCAGAGGTCCCACAAAGCCGGGATTAAGGAGGTTGTGCTCGCCCATTTCCGCGGGCCTGACCGAAAGCTTCTACTTTATTGCTATCTGACATTAAACATAGTTAAACCGACGGCTCGGCCCGATTGGTCCGGGGGGGTCACGTGAGCCCCAAATTGCGCTGGGAGGGAGGTGTGTGTAAGGGGGGTCGGGGGGGGTGGGTGGGGGTGGGTGTTGGGGGGAGCCTTCCCCTCCCTTGGCAGCCGAGACAAAACACAACAGCAAGTTCCGCCTTTTTACGCCTTTTCTTACCCCCACCTCTCGCCCTCCAACCCCTTACCCTGGGCCTTCTTCCCCCCCCCCCCCCCAATCAAATCATGAAAAAAAAAATCATTAAAAATCCCATAAAGCATTTTATTAATAAATAATAATAAAACCCACCCCGAACCACAAAACCAAAATCGACCCCCACCAACCAACCAAGCAACAGCCCCCAGCGCTGGCTTAAGACCCGCGGAGCGCCCTAACATGTCAGATTTGGCATTAAATAATCGATCAGAGAAGGTTTGGACACCACCCCCACCCCCCACCACCCCCACCAAAAAAAAACAAACCCTCAACCACCAAAACTCGAACCCCACCGCGTTCCCCATCCACCCCTCCCTTACTCCCACAGAGGCGAGGTCGCTTCTCATTAATTAGCTCCTTTATTAACTAAAACAGTTCGGATTTACAGTATCTCCCCAATAAATTACTATTAGATATTGTGTCATATAAAGTTTACAGGGCTTTTTAAGGAGACGAATGATGGTGCCCGCAACAGGCTCATATTTACGGGTGGTGGGATGGGGTGGAAAGGGAGAAGCTGGATGTGGATTCGCGACCCTTTCCCCCACCGGTGTGTTGGGTTTTTTTTTTTTTTCTCTCCTCCCCTCCCTCCCCCCCATTATTATTAATATTATTACCATGTTCTATCCCCCTTCTTCTCAGGCTCGAGGGGGCTTTGTGACGGGGTGGGGAAGTAAAAGCCTCTGCTCAGGTTCTCGTCGCTTTCTCCAGGAGGGGTAGGAGATTATTAGTAATTTTTTTTTAACACGCTTCTTAATTGCTTTCATTAATGATCTGTGGCGAATAAATTGGTCAAAAGACCACGACTGTATCGCCTTCATTACGCGGTGTGGATCCCACAAGCACCAAGGCGCGGACACCTATAGAATATCTTTAAATCCTGGGGGTTGGGGTTGGGGCTTCGTTTCTAAGGAAGAATAACAAAAAGAAAACAACCTATAGTGTCCCCCCCCCTTCATTTCTTTGGTCGCCCACCCCTGGAAAAGGAGAGCCACACTCGGAGCTGCTTTCTTATCGCAATATATTCTGTCCTCGTAACACTACAGAGCTCTTCCTCCCTCCCATCCATCGTCTTCTCCTGGTCATACTCAAAGGAGCTGCAGCATAAGACGACAAGAAAGAGGGGCGGTAGGGGGGGGGGGGTGGGGGGGTGGGGTGGGGGGGATGAGAGGTGGTGAAAAATCAATATTGTCTTCCTCCGGTGCAAAATAAATGCGCTGGGGGAAGGAAAAAAAATATACTAATAGTGGAAAGGGAGCATTGTGTGCGAACCGGGATCACGCAGAAAGCCTTCTGAAGGTGGTTGATGTTGGATTTTTTGGGGGGTTGTTTTTCCCGGAGTGTGGGTTTTGTTCTCTCTCTTTTTATCCTCTTCTCTTTCTAATTTCCCCCCCCCTTATTATTCTTTAAGGAACCCAAACACCCACCCCGTTCGCTGGATTTTTTTGCATGGCTTTGCATTCCTCCCTGCCTTAAGCAACTCCCAAGCGCTCCCCTTTGCCAGGTTGACTCTGCAAAGTACCGTAAATATGCCTGTAGAGCTTAAAAAAAGAAACCCCAACGCTGAGCGGGGGCGGAGGCGATCCGCGGAGGCTGAGCCGGGCTGCATCCTCACCCCTCCCTCAGCTGCTGCCTTTCCACCTTCCTTTCCCAGTATTCCATCCCTTTTTCCAGCATCAAATCTCATTTTTGCCTCTCATCTGGGGGCTTCACCTAACCCCAGTTCCAACCCTGCGAGGAAAAACCAGGTGCTGGTAAAAGAACTCATTGAGCTTCTCTCTATTTTATTATCTGTTGTCCCCCTTTGTGCCTTTTCCGTGGACAGCTCCTGAAGGTGGAAAACCTGATCTTTCCCCCCCCCCCCCCATCTTTCACATCCCTTTTCCTAGCACAGCCATGGATGCCTCTCCGTACATACCTTGCAGAGATACAGATCCATACCTTCCTCCCCGCTCTGCCTGCAAAGGGAGAAATACGACCACGAGATTTTTTTTGTTGTTGCTAGAATGGAAGTTTAGCCTCTTTAATATATATATTTTTTTTTTTCCTCCCCCTCTCCCTTCTAAAACCTTGCCAAGGAATTTTTCTCCCTGCAGGTACAAGTGAAAAAGCTCTTTGCGATTCCTCCAACTGCGTCTCCCGGCTGCTCTCAGCGCCGGGGAGGAATAGTTTTTATATATATATATATATATTTGAAAAAAGGAAGAGCACGTGATCCCCGGAATTGGCTTTGTTTGAATTTTTTTTTTCCCCCTTTAAAGAAAACCCCTTCTTCTACCTTGCTCTGTGCAAAATTCCCCTCTCCCTGCTCCGAGGAGACGTGCCCGGGTGCTGCTCGGCTTTGTTCTCCACCAGCCTTATTTGATTCTTTTCTTATTTTCTTCAGAGGAATTTCAGCGTCTTTGGGAGCTTTTCCTCTTTATTCCTGTTTTGGTTTGTTTAAAATTTACTTTAATTTATCTAATTTTTTTTTTGGGGGGGGTTGGTTTTCCCCCCCTCACGGTGAAAACAGTCATTTCTTAACATTTCAAGACATATTTGAGGAAGAAGCTGCCGAGCAAATGAACTCCAAACTGGGCGCTGGAATGGTGCGTGGAGGGATAAACACCAGCGTGGGCATCGCAGCAAGGGAGAGACAGAAAATTACCCTCAGTTCTCTTATTTATTGGCTTTTTTTCCTCCCCTTTAAGCTCTGGGAAATGCTCCAGCCGTGCTCAGAAATATATTAAGCGCTGCACAAGCTTGGCGAGTAACTCCCTGCTCTTGGTGGCCTTGAATAAGGGTCCCCAGCTCCGCGCTGCTGCAGGCAGGCAGCAGGTCCAGGCAAAAGGAAGGGGGGGGGGGGGGGGGGGGGGGGGCGCGTGTGGAAATAAATCCTAAGGACATTTAAGCAAAGCTGCCTCATTTCCCCGGGAATTTCTTCCCCATTAAAGCCATATTTCCAGATCAGGTTGAGCGTTTGAGCTTTGCTAATGCTCGGCTCAGGTTGAGCGGGGCTTAAAAGCGAAAAGCTTGCGCCGAGTCCTGCTCTTTGGGGCACTGGCTCGGTGCTCAACCAGCCCTGAGCTCCGGGCACAAAAAATAGATCCCAGTTTCCCTCTCATATTGCTCCCAGCAACTCTTTTTTGGTTTTGTTCGTGCTGTATGCTTTCCTCCTCCACCCCAAAAATGTTGCCTAGGAAAAAAAACCAAATCAAATAAATCCCTGAACCTTTCCTTCTTTGTGGGAATCCAATTTAATATTTTTTTTTTTCAGGTAGAGAAACATTTCCGAAGCCAATCTTTAAATAATCCTTGGGTTTAAATTCCCAAGTCAAAGAGGCAGCTTTTAGGGAATGGTGGTGGGGAGAAGATGGGAGATGATCCCTGCTGATGGGAGCCCAGGGGTGGAACACAGACCCCCGAGAAAATAAAGACGAAAGGAGAGAAAAAAGACGCTGGAAAAGCAAGATTGCAACGTCTCGGTTCAAGGTCACTGTCTAGTGTAGTGAATGGGATTCGACATCTCATGCTAATGACTGTCTCGGGTGAGCATCACTCTCTGCGGGGGGAAAACCCAACTTTCGGGTTGACTTTTCTGTGCTTTGCCTTTTTTCCTCCCCCCTTTCCCGCCTGTTTGAGGGATTTATCCCGGCATTTCCCCTTTCCTTCTCACCCCTCTTTCGCACCATCACAACCCCTAAACCTAAGGAATAACATTTCCCCTTTCCCCTCCTCCCGCATTTCATCTTCCCCCCCCTGCGCAGCCCGCGGGGCTGAGCTCGGCTTGGCGGTTTCCACTGGAGCAGGCTCTTTTTCTCCCTCTTCCCCTCCAGCCTCGTCTCTTCGTGAAATCAAAAAGAAAGGGTTTTAAAGAATAAATAAATTTAAATAACCCCCAGCGAAATGTTTCCCCTTTCGGCTGGGAAGGCTTTAGCCCCACTTTTAGTTTTCACCCGGAAAAGAGCACGGAATTTAACCCTCACAAGGTAAAAATAAACCCAAATGAAATGATTCTGTAGCTCATTTATTCTACTTTCTGCCTGGAAAAGGAGGGGGAAGCGGCACATTAGAAGGTGCCCGCAGGTTGGAAATCCAAATCCCGACATGGCTCAGCTTTTCTGCTCTAATTTCCACCACACACCACACCCCCCCCCCCCCCCCCCCCGCTTCCCAAATCAGTCCGGGTTGTGGCGACTCAAGCACGTTGTCTGCCGGGGGTCGCAAAGGAAGTGTTTAGGGTAGATAAATATCTGGATACACGACACGGGGAATAAAATATCGCCAGAACTGCTGGTTTTTTGGGGGAGTGGGGGTGTTGGGGGGGGGGCTCTATATCACTGAAACCTGCACCCGACTGCTCATTCTGGTGTCTGTAGGCACCGTCTAGATCTGGAAGTGTGCAGGCACCGGATATGTATCTGTAGAAGAGGGCAGTAAAATAGGATGTGCAGGAGCTGGGCAAAAAAAAAGAGAACTAATATTAAGATGGCAAAGTGGTAAATGGCTGCGAATAAAACCATCCACGCCAGTTCAGCTCATCCGACAAACAAATCATCCCGGGGCAGGTTCCAGTTCCAGCCAAGGCAGGTCCCAACAGCGGTGCAGGGAATAGTTAAATGCCTGGAATATCGTGATATTTTTTTCCCGGCCTTTACCAGCAGAGGAACTTCTCCTCCCATTAAGTTGATGTAAACTGATGCCTCCATCCCCTGGAAGGCAAAGGTTTAGTCCCCAGCTTGAGGGAAGTTTGCTTTCTCCTCTCAGCTCTGGTTTGGGTGAGAAGTTGGCGTTTTGTACTGTAAACTCCCTCGGAAGGCTGAATCTTCCCTCCCCCCCCTCAACAACTGGAACAACAAACTGGTTAATGGTCTAGAAATCACGACTCTGGAGCACATCGCAATTGGAGAGCCCGCAAAGAGTGATCTCACTCATTTAATGTTCCTTGCAAGGGAAGAGAAAGTGCTGGGGAGGAAAAGGAGTTTATTAAACCCGCGTCTGGTCCAACTGGGGCTGAACCAGTTGAGCTCCCTACCGTCTTCTCCCTCCACCCCACCCCTGAAGAGGAGGCGACAGGAGACATTTAGCTGGATGTGATCCTTAAACACCCCTGAACATCAGGGGTTTTCCCAAATGTGCTGAACCACGTAGGCAAAGCGGGTGGTAAGCGAGGAGCCAGCAGTGCTGGGGGGTAGGGGGGAGTTGCACACACTTGGCTGTCAGTGGCTTGAGAAATCTTGGCAAAGCCTGGAGAAGCTTCTTTTAGTTGCTAACACCACCACCACCACAAAAAAAATCCTCTTCTGCCAGGACCCAGAGCTCCCATAACAAATAGAGAGAAAACCAGTGAGGGTTGTACTCACCTCTGCGCTGCCAGGGCTGAATCCCCCTCCAGGTTAGGAAGTGATTTTTTAGAGAGGGAAAAAAAGAGGTGGGAATGCGAGCGAGATAAAGGGGGGGGGGGAGGGGGGGAAGAAAAGAAATAAAAGAAAAAAAGAAAATAAAAAGAAAGGACAAAAATTAAAGAAAAATGAAAGAAAAAATATGGAAGAAGGTAAGAAAATGTATGAAAGAAAAAGCAAAAAGTAACAAAAAGAAAAGTAGAAGAAAAAGAAAGAAAAGACAAAGAAAGAAAAGACGGAAGAAAAGAAAAAAGAAGGAAAAAAGGAAGGAAAAGGCAAGAATAATGAAAGAAAAAGAAATTAAAAAGAAGAAAAAGTGGAAGAAAAATAAATGAGAATAAGGTAAATGGAGGGAAAAGTAAGAAAAGAAGAAAGAGAATTTAAAGTAAAGGGGCGAAAAAGTAAATAAACCAAACTAGCAGGAAAAAAAAGAAGAGAAAAAAGGAAAAGAAAAGAAAAAGAAAAGAAATTAGCAGTGAACATAAACATAAAAGGAAAAAAAGAGAAAATAAAGTGAAAACTGCAGGGGAAAACCAAAATAATTTAAAGAGCCGGGCTCGGGAAATCCCTTCTGCGGGCTTTGAGAATCGGGGCCGCCGCTGGGAAGTTGCTCCAAGCCCTGGGCACAAAGGGAAGAGGTAAAAAGGCTCAAGTTGGGCCAGAAAAAGCTCAAGTTGTTCCAAGTTCCTCTCGGGGCTTTGCTGGGCACCAACAGCTGCCTGGAGCCGGGGCTCGCACCTTGTGGAGCTTCAAGCGGGGGTCTCGGGAAAGATCAAGGGTGAGGGTCCCTCGCTCGTTGTCCCCTCGGTTAGTGATGTCAAGGTCAAAGAACGCCCAGTCACGGTCAAGGGTACTCCGGGAGTGACGTCACGGCCTGCTGACCTAACACCAGTGCAGGGGGGGGGGGGAAAAGGAAAAAGGAAAGATTCCCAACGTGGTGGGGGAAAGAAGTGAGAAAAGGTAGAAATGAATTAGATTTGTCTTCGGGGAGCTCAGCTTCCGCGCCTGAGGAACTTCAGCGGGGAAATGAGGAGCTGCTCTGCGGGTTTTGTGGCTGCGTGCAATTTTGGGTCGAATTCCTTCTCCTCCCGGCAAAGCTCCTCCAAAGCTCTTGGAAAAGGATGATCAACGAAAACCCCCAAAAAACCACCAAAACATTCTTGAGTTACTGTAGAGCAGCTTTTGTCCTTCTTACGGGAAAAATCAACCCAAATTCACCATTTCCAGGCTCGACGGGAAGGATTTATCTCCAACATTCAGCGCGGGGATTATTTTGATCCAAACAGCCCTAAAAAATGTCTCTCTCTATATTTGTTTTAACCCAAACCGCCAGGATTAAAGGCAGGACGCAGTGTCCACGGATGTGAGGAGGGAAAGGGAAAGCTTATCCCTCCCCGGTCCCTTCCTTGCCCCCGAAGGTCCAATCCTAGTGTCTCCAAGCCCAGCGAGGGGGCAAAGGCTCAGCCCCACTTCGGGAAGGGGGAGTGGGCCTGACCGTCGCGGTCCCGAGCACGTCAGGAATGGGGATCCCACTTCCCTGGGGTCTTCATCCCCCACAAAACCCCATCCCAGCATCTCCTGCCTGCATCCCTGAGCCTTCCCGGCTGTGGGAGGTGGTGCAGCCCCGAGGGAAGAATTTGGCGCTGGGTGTAGAGCGAGGTAGGGGAATATCAGGATACGTTCAACGACTGGGAGAGTCGCGGGAGAGCGCCTGGGTTCGTGGGCTCGCCAACATCTGCCAACCAAGACCATCCAAACCCTTCGGAGCCCTGAAGCGCCATGAATGAATTTTTTGTTCCTCTGGATTTTTGTTGTTTGTTGTTGTTGTTGTGACGTTTGTTTTCCTCCCACAGGAGGCGAAAAAAAACGGCCGCCAGCCCTCGCCCTCTCCGACAGAATTCAACCACAATTGACCCAAACTTCCCAAATTAGAAACTCTGGGAATGATTTGGGTTTAATTAGCCAAATCCCCAAAGGAAACAAATGCATTTATTTACCCAGATCCTCTCGCTCCCTTCTATAACCCTCGCTCCTAAATTTCACTTTCCCCCTTTTTATTTCTTGCTTTCCCTCTTCCCCCCCTCCCCCCCCCCCCTGAAGTGGTGAAATTCAGATCCCAGGAGGAAGAACAAGGCGCTCGCTGTCGGGATATGTGGGATTTGGGTTTGTCTGGAGCCGCTCCGGGCGCCTGCACACACAGTGCGGGGGTTTTAAGAAGCGAAAATGTGCTTTTTTAAAGAGAAAACAAGAGATTATTTTACACCCAAACTAGGTATTCTGAGGGTCACGGAGGTTTTTACCGACTATTTCATCCCGATATCATAGCAGCGAGGAGTTTTCTTAGGCTGTTGAGACATTTCCTAGTTGAGGGTTTGGGGAAAGAAAAATAAAATCATAAGGTTGAAATCCCTTTTTGTGCTTCCTAATCACCTAAATCCCCCAAAATCGAGGCAGGGGCCAACGTCAGGTCAACCCTGGTTCATCAGAAGCGAAATCAGGGAACAAGGGGGAGAAATTAGAGATCAAAAGGGAAAAAGAAGGGATCCGGGGGGAGAAAACAAGACTGAAGGGGAAAAATTAGGGACCGAAGGGGAAAAAATAGGGACCGTAGAGGTGAATTTAAGGACCAAAGGGGGAAAAATAGGGACTAAAAATGATAAAAACAGGGATCACGGGGGGGGAATCAAAGACCGAAGGGAGGAATAGTCAGGGATGGAAGGGAAAGAAAATCGAGGGCTAAGTGGGAAAAATTAAGGACCGAGGGGAAGAAATCAGGGAGTGAAGGGAAAAAAATCAGGCACCGGGAGGAAAAACCAGGGACCGAAGGGGGAGAAATCAGGGACCGAAGGGGGAGAAATCAGGAACCTCCTGTTTTCACCCGCCTCAGAAGGGATGAGGAGCTAAGGGAGAAGATCCAGCCTCCAGTTCGATCTATTCCCGGTGTCACCAAAAGCTACTTCCCAACTTTCCCGGTGGAAAAAAGCCAAACGCAACCCTGCTAGCGGTGGTAGGGACCCCACAGGGCACACGCGGAGCCCGCTGGAGATCCACACCCTTAGGGATCTCTCTTTCAGCCTTATTTCTACAGCTATACATCCAGCCGTACAGGCACGGAGTCGGATGGGACCTCCGCAGCCCATACGGAGGGCGGCACTTTGAGATAGCCACCTAGAGAGAAAAATGTGCGGATTTAGCCCATCTTATCCACCCGCCCCTTCATACAATGGTGTAGAGGGTTGCACTTGCTTATATAGATAAATTAATGTCTATTTTCTACCCCCGTTTTTAACGTAGGAGCCTGCAACTGCATATATATTAATTTATATATATATATATATAAGATTTTATCTACCCATCTTTTCAAGCTAGAAGGCTGCATATGTGTGTGTGTATATATATATATATATACTCTGCACATAACCCTAGAACATATAGAGAGATCTACAGCAAATAAATCAGCGAATGGTTGAATGTGTTGGGTTGGAAGAGTCCTTTAAAGGTCATTCTGTCCAATAAATACATCCTCTCTCTATATAATATCTATATAATACCCCTATAATACCTCTATAATAGCTATATAATATATGATATCTATAAATTAGCTATAAAAATATCTATAAATGAGATTTAGAAGAGATTTTATATATATGTGTGTGTGTGTGTGTATAGATATAAAATACATTATAGACAATATAATATAGATTAAAATCTATAAAATATCTATACAGTGGCGCCCAGACCATAAAGAGGCAGAAACAGTTATGTGCCAGGGTATACCCCTTGTATACCTTATGCATCATGCATATGATACTCCTAGTATCTTATATCTCTATTTTATCTCAACTTTACCTCTGTTTTACCTCTATTTACTAGAGAGAGAGGCATTTCTACGCACAAACTCAAGCACCCAGCGCTTCCACACCCGCACCTCCGTGGTCACCGCCGCTAACCCTCTTCTATAGCATCCTAGAGGTTCTCTGCCCGCTCTCCCTCACACCCCGCAGATCCCCTCCCCCCCCTCGAAAGATCATTTTCGGATACATCCTTTAAAAAAAAACCCTTTTTTCCCCCCCCTCCTCCACTCCCCCCCCCCCCCCTTCCCCTGTTTGATCATTTAACGAGGTGATTAAAGCGAGCAGATATTAAAGCCGATTGTCATCCGCCGATGGAAACCATTTCCTCGCCCATTATCTCTTCCCCATCTGCTGTGGGGGCCGCGGAAGTTTGGCGGGCGAGGAGTCAGAGAGGGGCGAGGGCAGGTTTGGGGAAGGTTTGGATCTGGAGTCAAACCGGTTTGAGGCAAAGGCGTCCTTCGGGGAGGGAGATTTAAGGAGATTAGAAGCGTCTAGGGAAAGTCATCGCGTTTTCACTCGGGGAAGCTCGGGGGAAGGGAGGGAGGGAGGGAAATAAGGACCAAAAAAAAAAACCCTTCTCATAAATAAATAAATAAAAGAAGAAATTAAAAAGCACTGATTTGTCTCCATTTATTTGCACTCCCCCCTCCCCCCCAACCCCTTCTCGAGGAACAACCCTCTTTGGGGCCACCCTTCTGCCCCTTCTCCTGCTTCCAGCAAGCCCCTCCTGAAGCGTTTTCTCCCCACATTCCCCCTGTTTCCCCTTTTTAATGTATTTATTCATCCCACCACCACCACCACCACCTCCTCCCTCCGCGGAGGTTCCCTCCTGGGCTGCGTTTCTGGTGGTTGCGCGATGATGAGGAGGAGGAGGAGGAGGAAGAGGAAGAGGAGGCTGGAAAGGAGGGGACGGGAGAGAAGGCAGAGGGTACAAAGAGGTGCACAAAGAGCTTCTCCTCCAGGCGAAACACCACCGGAAAAAAAAAAGGGGGGGGGGGGGGGGGGAAAGGAAGGTATTTATTTGGGAAATGTCATCTGCAGTGGGTACATTCCAGCAGGACACCACAAATTTTATCTACAGGTACAAGACAGTGTTTAAAAAAAAGGGGGAAAAAATAAAAAGGGGGGAAAAAAAGATGGTTGGTTGTGTGGGTTTTTTTTTTTCACACCTCCGGACAACATCATCAACTCCGTCGATCATGAACCTCTTCAAAGAGGGACAGAAAACAAACCCCAAAGACAATATTTGTGCATTTCCCATCTTGCCAGCGGAGAAACTCCAGGTCGATGGCAGAGATCAAGAAAATCCTGGGGAGAGCCTCCCTCCCTCCCCTCCCTCTCCCCACTCCGATCCCGCCAATTTCGCCTCCGTCATCGAGTCGCTTCCATCTAGGAGCTAAAAAGCAGCGGCTGGGGTGCTGGAGCGGCACCCAGCACCGGTTTTCTTCCCACCAGAGCCGAGAAAACACGAAGCTGGCGCCGCTTTGCCATGGGTTCTCCAAACCTCTACACATGGGTGGGTGAAATGGCCCGAGATAAGGACTGGGAGAAACTGGGGTGGGGAGGGGGTGTCAGAATATACAGCGATACGGGGGGGAGGTGGGGGGGAGCGGGAGGGTGACATTCAGAGTCCATCTCTCCTTTAGCGCGGCTACACTCTTAGCTTATTATTAATTATTAATTATTATTAATTATTATTTTCTCTTAAAAATATACACAGCTGAACCTTATCGATGGATTCCTCAGAGCAGAGTCGGTGCGTGGGGGGTAGGGGGTGGGGTGGGGAAGGGCTTCACAGTCAGAGCAGGGGCGGGTGGGGAGAGAATCAAAGATGCGCTGGGGGGGGGGTGGGGGGGCGGGGTGGGGGACGTGGGATGAGCATGAATGTCGCTTATTCTTAATTATTATTATTAATTTTCCTCTTTAAATAATGACTTGCGATCAGCAGGGTCCCCGATGAGGTTATCATACAAACTACCAGATAAATATTTACGCTTCTCCTCGCTTCCTTTTTTTTGTGTGTTGCTGTTGGTTTTCTTCTTGTTACTATTATTCCTCGCCCCTTTCCTCCTTTTCCTCTTCTTCCTCCGAAGTCATCCTCTGTCAGGTGGGGTGGAGATGGGCTGTCTTGGATTTGCTCACCACCTTCTTCTCCTTGACCCTCCGGTTCTGGAACCAGATAGTCACTTGGCGTTCAGACAGGTTGGTGGTGGCCGAAATCCTCCTCCTCTTCTCTTTGGTGATGAATTTGCTGGCCGCATACTCCTTCTCCAACTCCTTCAGCTGGATTTTGGTGTAAGGGACCCTTTTTTTCCGTCCCCTTCGGTAGCTGCTGACTTCGGGTTGCAAAGGGACCACGTCTGGATGGGGGAAAAAAAGAGATAAAGATGACAATTGAAACTGAGCGGATCAGGAAAAGGGGAGAAAGGAGGAAGGTTTCTATATCGTGAAGCAGAGATTGTGGATGTGGGGGAGAAGGAAAAAAGGGAAAAGAAGAATAAAGGGAGAGGGAGGAAAAGAAGAATAAAGGGAGAGGGAGGAAAAGAAGAATAAAGGGAGAGGGAGGAAAAGAAGAATAAAGGGAGAGGGAGGAAAAGAAGAATAAAGGGAGAGGGAGGAAAAGAAGAATAAAGGGAGAATGTGAGCAGAGAGAAAAGGGAAGAAAGAGAGGAAGGGGGGGAAAAAGAGACAAGAGAGGCAGAAAATGCACCCAGCGAGGGCAGTAATGCCACAATAACAGTAATAATAACGACAATATTAATAATAACAACAACAATAATAACATTAATAATTCACGTGGTAATCCCCTGTTTTTCTTGGCCACAGCGATCGCCACGGAGCATCCAGCCAGCAGACTAAATTGTGCAGAGTTCATCAGAGATTTTCCAAACACACACGATTTAGGACACTATTTAGAGCTTCTCTCCTCTTTCCTTCTCCCTTTTTCATTTCCCTTCCTCCCCCTCCCCAGCAAACCATCTCAGATGCACACCCCCGGCCCCAGAGCTCAGTGCAGAGACAAGTTCATCCCCTGCACCTTCCCCCCGGCTTGGCAGACCCCAGGAAGCCCCTTCGGGGTGGGGTATAGGGGGACAAACCCAACGCAAACCCCAGACACCCCCTCTGCCCTCGGTGGTTTTCTCAGGGGAGTGAGGAGGGGGAGATGCTCTGTGCCTCAGAGGCGCTGTTTAGATGCGGGGGGGCACCTTCACCCCTGCTCTGGCCGTAGCGGGAGGGGGGTAACACACACCCCCCCCCAGGCTTTCAGGCAGCCCCATGCCAGGGTTCGGAGGGGAGCGGGTGGGTGGTGTGACCTGGAAGATCCTCACCGCAAAGGTGTGACCCAGCTTGGCTGGAGCGGGAAGATGGAGGCGAGATCTCGGCTGGCAGCGCAGCCCCGGTTATGGCTGACGGGAGTTAACTGGGGAGACCCCGGGGGCGATCAGCACTTTAAAGGGGAGGGGAGAGTGGAATTGGGGGTGCTGAGGATCTGGCATAACCCGGTATTGGGGGGGGGGGGACGACGGGGACAGTCAGCAATTTCCTTCAAGGGAGCTCACCAGAGCTGCAGGCGATGGAGAGAGAAAAGGGTGGGGGCGGCAACTCTCTCTCTCATACAGTTTGACTGCGAGGACCCCCCCTCAAAAAAAAAACCCCACACACCATATCCATCATGCATCCATCGCCGAATTCCACCCCCCTCCCCAAAAATACCCCAAGGAGGCCCTTTTCTCCGCCCCTCTTTGTCCCAAAGAAGGAGAATAAATAAACCGATGTGGCCCCCACCTGCATTTCCCCCTAAAGACTAACGCGACCCTTCCCATCTCTCCATCCAAGATGCTGAAGGGTGTCGCCCCCCACCCCTTTTATTATGGTTTCTTGTTTTTTTTTGTCTCCCTCGCCGCGTCCTTCCCTGGCACTGGGGAGAGCTGGAAGGAGATTGGGAAGGAACTGGGAAGAGACTGGAGAGAGGTACTGGGAGGCAGCACCTATCATCACCTTCCTCCCCCTCGCTGCCGTCGGGACACGGAGCCGGGCAGGTCCGGGGGGGGGGGGGGGGGCAGGGGGAGCGGGATTTTTGCTGGGCTCAAGGATGCTCCAAGAAGGAATTTGGCTTTCCTGGGCTGTCAGGATGCCTGCCTCTCACCTTAACCCCCTGGCCTCTACCTCCCTCCTTCCCCCCGCAAAGAGACTCATTTGTCACTTGACACCTATTCCGATAATTGTGATATGATTTACTGTTCCGACCCCCGACACTCCAAACCACTACCAAATCAGGGGTTTAATATTCTTTTTGACCCTTTGAAAGCTTTTCTGCGCTTAGAGAAGCATCAAACAAGAGGGGGGCTGAGGGAGGACAATTAAAAGGAGAGCATCGAGAGACGCATTAGAGGTGAGGCAAGAACAGGGAGGAGAGAAGAAAGGGCCGGAATTAAAACGGCAAAGTTACTTTTCTAAGCGAGCTCCCGGCGTGTGTTTGGAGTCGGGGCTGATTGCTTCACCTCTTCCCGAAGCATGTCCATGCACATTTCCCTGCACGGGAGGCATTCCAGAGCCTTTTCTCTCCCTTTAATTACATCTAGAAGCACACACGCATCCATCCCGGGATGGAGATGGCTATGGGCACACTCATCCGCACACACGCACATCCAAGTGGGGAGCTGGAAGAGGTGGGCAAAGGCGGTGAACACAATAACGCATCTTCCCGGGAATATCCTACCTGGGAAAGGTGATTTCCAGAGGTGTGCGGACTGGGATTGCTCTTTGGAGCAATACACTTGCCCATCCCAGCCATTGGAAAGAGCCCAGTGTTGGTAACCTTCCATGGGAAGCAAAGCGTCGTGTCTTGGTTCCGGGTGAGGACCAAGCCCCGGGACAACCGACACGTCCAAATAACCCGGGACCGCTTGATAGGAGCTGGGAAAACCGGGATAAAAGGCAAATTCTTTGGCCCTCGACGGCAGCTCCTCAGCGGGCAGGGGTCCGCCGGCCTCGGGGTACTTCTCCGCGGGGTGATAAGCGCAGGGTTTCTGCTGCAGGTTGACTCCGTGGGAGTGGGACAACCGACAGCCGTAGTACCCACCCCCGAAGGGGTAACCGTAACCCAGAGCAGCACTGGAAGCCGCCCCCGACGGACACTGCCGGGGGGGTTCGGCGGTGGCCAGCTCGGCGTACGGAGCTCCCTGGGGTGCCGGTGGCGGCGGTGGTGGCGGTGGGGGGTGAGGTGGGGCGGTGGGCACAGCAAGTCCGGCGTGGGGGGGGAGCATCTCCCGGCAGTGCCCTAACCCTTCCATCCGATTTTTCTCGCGGGGGTTTTCCTCGCAGCGACACGCGAGGCCGTCGGGCCAGCGAGGGGGGAGGCCAAGTGGGGCCGTCATGTCATTCCGTGCTGCTGCCTTCCTCCTCCTCTTCCTCCTCTTCTTCTTCTTCCTCCGCCGCCTCTTCCTCCTCCTCGGCCGCCGTCGGGGGAAGCTCCGCGCCGCTCCCCGCCGCTCCCCGCGACCCCCCCAACATACCGGCGCCCCGCGCGCATGCGCCCCCCCCCCCCCAACCGCCGCCGCTCCATTAAGAAATCCACCGTGGCCACGCCCTCCTCCCGCCCCCCCGACGTGTCCCCGCCCACGTGACCGAGCAGCGATACTCATTGGTTGGCTTCTTTCACCCCCCCCTCTCCATTTTCATTCAAGAGGGTGGTGACACCCCCAAACCACCACCTCCCCCCCATCACCCCGTGCCCGCCCCGTCTGCACAAAGAGCCACGCGTGGCTCCGCCGGGGGTGGGGGGGGGTCGGCTTTGTGCCCACGCGTGTCGCTGTGCCCCCACCCCAAGTGTCCGCACATCCCGCCCCGAGGTGTGTGGGGGGCGACACACTGGGCACAGACTATGCCCTTTGAAGGACCCCCCCTCCCTCCTTGTTTCAGCGTGCAGAAGGATGCTCTGGGAGATATTAGCGGGGGGTGAAGCGATAGATCGTGGGGGGGGATGCACAAGGAGAAGCCCCCCACCCCCCGAGATATATCGCGTGGAAAGGACACGCAACACCCCCACGATGCTTTGAGGGGGCAGCCAAAAAATCTCACCCCGTCCCTTTTTTTCTTTTCTCTTTTCTTTTTTTTCCTGGCGGGTGGGTTCCTGTTGGTTATTTTCTGGTGCTCCCCCCTCCCCCCCTCGCCCCCTCAGCCCAAAATTTCGCCCCCCCCCCCCCCTTCCCAGAAAGGTTTTGATTTCCGTCCATTCCCCACGCGTGTGTGTGTGATACTGATGGTTAATATTCGGTGATCAATAGAAGTGGGGTGGGGATAAAACCGGGGGGGGGGGGGCCCACGCACACCCCCCACCCCACCGAGGGGGGTGTCTTTCAGCCTGAGTTTGTAAGAAAAGGTGAAA
>JAAWVA010000047.1:40285-65980 GCA_015227895.2 Colaptes auratus
GAGCTTCCTGTGCTCAGGCTCCTGCCCACTGCCTCTTGTCCTGCCGCTGGGCACCACCGAGAGGAGCCTGGCCCCAGGCTCCTGACATCCACCGCTTAGATCCCTGTCAGCACGGAGAAGATCTCTCCTCAGCCTCCTCCTCTCCAGGCTAAAGAGCCACAGCACTCTCAGCCTTTCCTCACCGGGGAGGTGGCTCCAGGACAGCTCCGTGGCCAGGGCCGGCGGCGGCACGGAGCTGCTCTGCTAAAAGCCTCGTTAGCCTCACCCGAGACGCTGAGGCTTTGGCTTCCAGCGCGTAATTAACGATGTGCTCATGAACTGGGAAGCCCCGGCCCTCTGTCAGGGTCCGTGTGAAGGGCAACAGAGCTGCTTTTCGGTTCAGAGCAGGAGCAAAGAGCTGCCTCGAGGAGCAGGGCAGCGGGGCTGGCCACAGGAGCAGCTCGGGAGGGGCAATAACTCCTTCATGCCGGAGCTACCCCAAAGCACGCTGTACACAGCCCTCGGGAGGCACCACAGCAGCTCATTTGAATACAATTTACTGCTGCTAATGATGCTGATGGTTATTTCCCCAAGCTAGGAAGTGTTTGGCCCCAAAATGGGCTCCTGGAAGGGATTGGAGCTGAGCAGTCTGGAACACCAGAGCTGAGGGAAGCAATTTGCAAGCCATTAGCAGAGATGGACTGCAAAGGGATTTTACATCCCACTCAGCCCGGGTTTCAGGGGGGGGTTAAGTTGTTCTCCCTCCACCCTAGAATTCCTGACCTGGGTGGGATCATAGATCCCTGGAATGGGTTGGGTTGGAAGGGACCTTAAAGCTCATCCAGTTCCAACCCTGTGCCATGGGCAGGGACACCTCCCACCAGCCCAGGCTGCTGGAGGCCTCATCCAGCCTGGCCTTGAACAGCTCCAGGGAGGGGGCAGCCACAGAACCATTTGTGTTGGAAAAGACCTCCAAGGTCATCCAGCCCAACCATTGACCTAACACCACCTTGGCCACCAAACCCTGTCCCCCAGTTGCCATGGCCACAGGTTTCTGGAACACCTCCAGGGGTGGGGACTCCACCACCTCCCCGGGCAGCCTGTGCCAGCCCCTGGCCACTCTTGGAGGACAGAACTTGTTCCTCATGGCCACCCTAAACTTCCCCTGGGAGGACCATTTCAGACCATTTCCTCTCCTCCTGTCACCTGATACTAGAAAGAAGAGACCAACCCCCACCTCACTGGGAGTGGTGGAGAGCAAGGAGGTCTCCCCTCAGCCTCCTTTCCTCCAGGCTGGGGTCACAAGCAGTGTCACCTTCCTCCCAGCTGAACAGCGAGGTGCTGCCTCTGCAGCCCCAGCAGCAAGGGCTGGTGGCCTCTTAATTGCATCTCTCACCTTAAATACCCACCACAAGCCTGGAGATTACAGGGCTGGTCACCCCCAGAGCTCTCACACCCCGGGGAAGGAAGCAGCACCTCCATCACCCTCAGTATTTAATAGACCATTATGAATTAAATTGCCTCCTGTGCAGCAGCAGGGTGCAGATAAAGAAGCAATTTGCAAGGCAGGGCTGCCTCCAGGGAGGGAGAGAGAGTGGGGGCAGAACCCAAAGCAGCAGCAAAAACATCTCCTTGCCAGCCTCGCCGACCCACCTTGCCTTTGCCCTGCAGATGCTCTTCCAAGCGATCCCCCGGGTTGCACCGGGGTGGAAGGGGACCCTCCGAGGTCAGCTTTTCCCAGCCCCCCGCAGCCAGCAGGGACACCTCCGAGCAGATCAGTTTGCTCAGGGCCCTCTGGAACGTCTCCAGGGGTGGAGCCTCCTCCACCACTTCCCTGGACAGCCACCGTCCCACCGCCCTCGCTGTGCAGAACTTCCTCCTGGTGCCCAACCCACACGTCCCCTGCTCCAGTTCCAAACCCTTGCCCCGGCCCATGTGGAAGTTTGTTTCCAAGCCAGAGCTGCCTGTGGTGAGCCAGGGACGAACCTTGCCCAGAAGGTGAGGAGAGAGGCTCAGGGCTTCAGCTGTGCCTCGGCCCCAGCTCCCGAGGTGTTCCCCCAGCCTTGCCTCTTGCTGCCTGTCTGCTGGAGCTTGTGCTGGGAGCCTCAGCGCTGCAGCACCTTCCCTTAATTACTTTTTTTTGATGCTAATTAGATCCATAGGCAGTTTGAGGGGAGCCCTGGCTCCTGGATCTGAGCCAGTGCTGAGCACCCATTCGGCACGGGAAGGAGGCAGCCACAGCATCTCCTCCTCTCCTTTGCACCCCGCTGCCCATCACTCCCAGGTGCCAGCTCACACCCTGGCACCCTGCCTTCAAGCCTTGTGCTGTGATCAATTACTGCTTGGGGTTAATTGTTACCTCCTCAGCCCTCAGCCGGTCCTGCTGCCTCTCCCAGCAGGGATTAACACAACCCTCACATGGCTTCCCCACAGAGCCACACGGAGTCACCTCTCTGGGAGCAGGGGGCAGCTGCAGCCAGCACTCCCTGCGCTGCTGCCGGGCAGAGCTCTGCAGCAGGGTGCATGTCCCCAGCTCGGCTTGGGTGAGGGGGGCACCCCACTCCTCGGGGCAGCAGTGGGGAGCAGATGGAAGAGGAAGCAGGGTTGGAGATGCAGTCGGGTGCTGGGGAGAAGCTGGGCAGCACCGGGGCGAGCTGGGCAGCACCGGGCGAGCTGGGCAGCCCGGGGCGAGCTGGGCAGCACGGGGCGAGCTGGGCAGCACCGGGGCGAGCTGGGCAGCACCGGGCGAGCTCTGGGCACACCGGGGGCTAGCTGGGCACACCAGGTGTAGAGCTGGCATCACCGGCGAGCTGGGCAGCACCGGGGCGAGCTGGGCAGCACCGGGCGAGCTGGGCAGCACCGGGGCAAGCCTCTTGCTCTGCCTGGGGAGGAGGAGAGCACTCAGAGCCTCCCGCCAGGGGGGGCACCCTGGGGACAATGGCAGTTTCCTGGTGACTGTAAATGGCAGCAGGGGAGCAGCTGGCCGAGGGGCAGCACTTGCTGAGCCCAGCACCTCTGTCAGGGTCTTGTCCCCATCGTGGTGAGCGTCGTGCTGGGACCATTCTTGCAGGCAGCAAGGAGCAGGGCAGCAGGCAGTGAGCTGGGACCAGGGGTTCGAGGCTCTGCCCCCCTGAGCTCTCCCCCATTCATTCCCCCACGGCTGCGAGCAACCTGCTCTGCTGAAGGGTGTCCCTGCCCACGGCAGGGTGGGGGCGAAGGCTATTGGCAGGGAAGAGGCAGGTGAGGGCCGCGGGGGGGGGACGAGGGGGGCTCTGGTGGAGCGAGGAGCCGGAGCATCCCCGGCAGGGCTGGGGGATGGGAGCGGCACAGGCGCGCACACGCACACACGTTACCCACATGCACAGCAGCACCAACAGCCCCTGCCAGCAGCCTGCAATCGCTGGAGCGCTCCGCTCCTCCGCCTCTCCCTCCTCCTCCTTCTCCTCCTTCTCCTTCTCCTCCTCCTCCTCCTCCTCCTCCTCACTGCCCACCGGCCTGCGGCACCCCTGGGCGGCCTCCAGCCCCAGCAGCGCACAGACAATGACTTCATGCGGATTATGCATCTGAAGAAGCCACCAGCTCCCAGCTAGCCGCCGGGGGAGGTCTCCATGTGTTTGGCAGGGAAGCAGCCTCCTGCTCGCCATCCTTTCCCCCCTTTTTCCTCCTGGCCCCCGGCAGCTGCCTCCTCTCCGGCGATGGTCGGCTCCGGTCCCCCGGCGCGGCGCTGAGCGAGGCCCCAGCGCATCCCTGCTCCCACGCCTGCACCAAGGTACCGCCGGGGCTATTTTTATTCCCCTCTCCGCTTTTCCGGTTCGCCGCCGCTGCTGCCGGGCTCGGTGCCTCTCGCAGCCTCTCTGTGCCTTCTGCATCTCCCACTCCCGGTTTCCCAACCCAGCAGCGAGAGGCGGAGGGAGGCTCGTCCCAGCCCCGCTCCCCCCCGTCGCAGCCGCCGTCGCGGAGCAGGACGAGACCGGCTGCCGGTTGGCATCCCTGATTCCTTCCTCTGCTCGTGGATGCGCTGGTGGGTGCCATGGGGGGGAGAGGGGGGGGGGGAGGGAGAGAAGGGGGGGGGTGGGAGGGGTGGATGTGGTGGGGGAGCACAGAGCCCCCCAGTTCTGCCATGCCCACATGTTTCTTGGGCACCTCCAGGGATGGTGACTCCATGCCCGCACCTGTGTGTGCACCTCCAGCTGCCCAGGCTTGGGCAGGGGGGGAAGGAGGGAGGAAGGGGGGCAAGAGCAGGGCACAGCAAAGCATCTGTCCCATGCCAGGGCTGCCAGGTGCCTCCCATCCTCCCTGCACGGCGGCACTGTGGGACAGGCACCGTAGCACCCACGGGCAGGGCGCAGCACCCACGAGGCCTCCGCGGCGCCCAGCACCCACAGGGCTTTCCCTCCTCTGCCGGCAGAGCGAGCACCCCGGGGTGCCGGCACAGACCATGATGGACCTGAAGGTGGACGAGGAGGAGGTGGACAGCGGGCAGCCGGTGAGCATCCAGGCCTTTGCCAGCAGCTCCACCCTCCACGGGCTCTCTCACATCTTCTCCTACGAGCGGCTGTCGCTGAAGCGCGTGGTCTGGGCACTCTGCTTCCTGGGCTCGCTGGCGCTGCTGGCCCTGGTCTGCACCAACCGCATCCAGTACTACTTCCTCTACCCCCACGTCACCAAGCTGGACGAGGTGGCAGCCACCAGGCTCACCTTCCCTGCCGTCACCTTCTGCAACCTCAACGAGTTCCGCTTCAGCCGGGTCACCAAGAACGACCTGTACCACGCCGGCGAGCTGCTCGCCCTGCTCAACAACAGGTCAGCGCCCCCCCCTCCCCCCCCCCCCCCCCGGCTCCAGGGCAGGGCACCACGCGGCCCCAGCCGGCTGCTGGGGAGGTGCACTCCACGGCTGGCACGGGCAGCACCTCCTCAGCCTCCCGCAGGCAGCGGGTCCCCGGGCAGCTGGGCTCCAAGGCTGGCTGTGGCCGCTCGGCGGCTGCGCCAGGAGCCGTCGGGGTCAGGTCCTGCTCTGGGCTGCTCTGGATGGAGCCATCCCCGCTGCTTCCCACCCCCACGCGTGTCCAGAGCCGCTCTGGGGTGGCTGCAAGGTGGAACCAGCGCACGCTGCTCCAGGACAGTGTCCTGGGTGCTCGGCACACACCAGGAGGGGAGGGATGCCAGCAGCTGAAGCCACCGAGCCTCACCCCCGCAGCAGGAGCCAAGGTCGGTGCCGGTCCTTGGGCCAGGGCGCTCTGCAGTGGCAGAGCTCCCGGGGAAGCCCCTTGCCCACCCTCCCCGGGCCATGCCCATGGCTGCAGCAGCTCTGTGGTGCTGCCAAGCCACTGCCACGAGCCTGCTGCTGGCACCAAGGTGCAGTCCCTGCCCATTGCCAAGGGGCTTTGCCGCTGCCTCCATTCATGGTCCAGGAGGGGTTTGCAGCCATGAGAGCTGGGGCTGAGACTCAGCACATTCAGACCACATCCTGGCAAAGCCACCCTCTGCAGCCATGATGCCACCAAAGGCACCAGGCAGGCAGCTGGGCTGGCCTCAACCAGGGCTGGCGCTGCAGGACCAGCTCTGGGCCGAGTGGGATAGGTTTGGTACCGCTGCTGGGCATCCTCTCCTCCTCACCCATCGCCCTGCCAGCTCTCTCACGGCGCCTCTGAGCCACTTTGTGCTGTTGAACCCTCTGAAAATGCCACCTGGGACTTGGCTGGGCAGAAGTAGCTCCTGTGCAGTCCGAGAGGGTGGCGGCAGCCACCACCACCACCAAGGCCTGACCTCCTGCCTGCTCTTCCCCGCTCAGATATGAGATCCCAGACACCCAGACCGCTGATGAGAAGCAGCTGGAGATCCTGCAGGACAAAGCCAACTTCAGGAACTTCAAACCCAAACCTTTCAACATGCTGGAGTTCTATGACCGGGCTGGCCACGACATCAGGGAGATGCTGCTGTCCTGCTTCTTCCGTGGGGAGCAGTGCACCCCAGAAGACTTCAAAGTGGTGAGTGCCCTCCTGGCAGGGCTCCCCCGCGCAGGGGAAGGGGTTTCAGCCTGGGAAGGACCAGCAGCATCTCCTCCAAGGGGATGCCAGGAGCTGCCTCCGGGGTTTGGCGCTCCCCAGGAGCGTGCGCCGCGGGGCGAAGCTTCACAGGGCGCTCCTGCAGGGGCAAAGCTCCCTGGCATCACTTCTCGGCCTGGTGCAGGGGTGGGCTGGACACCCTGAGCTGGCAGCTGCCCCGCAGTGAGGGGGCACCGGCGGGAGAGCCACGGCGGGGGCCGCTGGGGGCCCGGGGAAGGCAGGTCCCGGCGGCACGGTGCAGCCCGCCGCTCCAGCGTGGTGGCAGCACCTCGTGCTGTGGCATGGGCCCAGCACACAATGAAGCCTTTATCCTGCAGGCTGCCTCTCCCCATCCAGCTGGGGATGAAGCAGAGTTGGCTCTCCGGGGGCTGCCTGTGAGACTCGGCAGCCGGGGGAGGCAGCTCCCGAGCCGGCTCCAGCGTGGAGCCTGTGGCTCTGTGCTCCTCGGGGTCCCCATCCTCATGCCCAGCTCGGGCATGAGCCTCTCATGTCGCATGCCAATGAGGATGAAGCCACCGAGGCGCTGCCTGGGCGCCCACAGAGCTGCTGCCCAGGCCCCAGAACCGCTGGGGTACTTTTAATCATCTGCTTTGAGCTCCCTGGCTGGGCTCCTCGCAGGGAGCAGCTCCCTGGTGTCAACCACCAGGAGGTTTATTTGTTAAATGGAGGCAAGATGCAGCCTGAAGCTGGCTGGATCCTCTCCAGCAGGGCTGCTGAGCAGGGCTGGGTCCCAGCCTGCCTGTGGCCAGCAGCTGCTTGCCACAGGAGGCTCTTCCTTGGAGCATGGGTCCTGGGTGTCTGTGCTGAGCATCCTCGGGGGATCCTCATCCCACTCCCTGCCTTCGTCTGCTGGGGTCCACATATGCTGCTTTCTGCCTCCCCTCCAACCAGCTAAGGCAAAACAGACTTGCAGCTGGGCTGTTATTCCTGCCTGGATTCTTCCTTGCCAGCAGGTTGGGATGATTTGATGGATTTGATTAGGAGGAGCTGGCTCCGTGCTGGGTTTCTTTTGCTCTCTGGATTTGCTGGGCAGCCTTGCCCAGGTGCCCACATGTGGGGTGCCCAGGAGCTGCCCTGTCCCACTCAGCTGCGCAGGGAACCTTCTGTCCTGCCCTTGGGTGGGGGTGCCAGGGTGCCAAGAGGCTCTGAGAGAGGTTGGTTTGGGTTTGGGGTCATTCCTGCTGCTCGGCTGTGCCCTCGAACCGTGGCTGCCCAGCGGGGGCTGGGCTGGGCGCTGCTCTGGGCCTGGTGGCATTGGTCGAGGCTGGTGGCTGCTGGGGACCCCCAGCTGGTGATGCAGCCTCATCCCCTCAGCTCCTGCTGCTTCGGTGGGGGGCCAGGGGCTGCATTTTGGGAAGCCCCTCTCACCGCCCAGGCCCAGGGGATGCCCCAGGCTGGTGCCCCTGCAGCCATCACTGCCCCTCAGGCAGCTCAGAGGAGGAGGAGGCAGGAGTGGGGCTGACCGTGCCCCTTAGCTGGGCACTGAGAGGAGCCTTGCCAGGGGGCACCTGGGGGACTGCCCAGACCCCACAGGCTGGGGGGGGGGGAGCTGCCTGTGTGCAGGCAGGGGTGGGGGCGCAGGGCCCCTCACTGAGCCTGTCCCCTTTGCAACCATTTAGTTCAGGTGCCTGGCTTGGAGGAGAGCTGGGGGTGCTGGGGGAGTCAACTGGGGGCGCTGGTGGGGAGCTCTGGGGGCGCCGGGGGGCGGCGCTGGAGGCGCCGGTGAGGAGCTCTGGGGGTGCCAGTGAGGAGGTCTGGGAGCGCCGGGGGCAGCGCGGGGACGCGCCGGGGGACTGATGAGAGCTCTGGGGGTGCCGGTGGGAAGCGCCGGGGGTGCCGTGAGGAGCTCTGGGGGTGCCGGTGGGCAGCGCCGGGGGTGCCGGTGAGGAGCTCTGGGGGTGCTGGTGGGCACGCCGTGCCGCCGGGTGCCGGTGAGGAGCGCTCTGGGGTGCTGGTGGGCAGCGCCGGGGGGGCAGCGCCGGGGTGCCGTGAGGAGCTCTGGGGTGCCGGGGGAGCGCCGGGGGTGCGGTGGCATCGCCGGTGCCGGGAGGAGCGCCGGGGTGCTGGTGGGCAGCGCCGGGGGCAGCGCCGGGGGTGCCGGTGAGGAGCTCTGGGGGTGCCGGGAGGAGCTCTGGGGGTGCCGGTGGGCAGCGCCGGGGGTGCCGGTGAGGAGCGCCGGGGGTGCCGGTGGGCAGCGCCAGGGGGCAGCGCCGGGGGTGCCGGCGAGGAGCTCTGGGGGTGCCGGGGGCAGCGCCGGGGGTGCCGGGGGCAGCGGCGGGGCTGAGCGGCCTTGGGGCGATGCTGGCTGCATGCTGATGCCGGCCGGCGCAGGGGGAGCCTCGGCTCTGCCTCCGGCACCGCGGCCGCCGCCGTTATCTGTCCCCGGCAGAAGGGGAGGGCTCGGGGGGAGCCGCGGCGAATGCAGATGAGGGTCTGCCGTAACCCAAATCTCCTGAGCGACAAGGAGCTGCCTCCTGCCCGCGACCCCCCGCCCCCGCCCCGCGCTACAGGCTGGTGGGAGAGCATCACCGAGGGGGAAGCAGCAATACAGAGACTCCCTCCCCGCGTTCTTGGAGTGCTGCCCCTGTGCCCCTACCACGGGGCAGCCACCCGGGAGCATCCCCGGGGGGGCTGGGTCTCTTCTTCCCCCGCTGCCCCCCGGCATCACCCTGCAGCTAGGACAGGATCCCCCGGCAGGCAGCGTCGTGGGGAAGCCCATCCTGGGCTTTTCTTACCTCCTCTTCCATCTGGCGTCACCACCGGGTCACATCAGGGGGTCTCCTGGCGTTGTCCAGCCCCCTCCGTCTCCACCCACCCCCGCAGGGATGGCTGCTCCCCAGGAGCTGCGCGCAGGATGCTCCAGGGGCAGAGCTGTCTGGGCTTGGATTCCTTCCCACGAGGGGAACGAGCCCTCTGAGAAGTCCCAGGGCGGGGGGAAGCAGCTGGGCACATCCCAGCTCTGCCCCGGCTCTTCACGGTCCCTGCAGCACCGTGGAGGTGCCTGGCACCCAGCAGAGCTGCCCCAGCCCCCAGCGGCGCAGGAGGGCACACGGCAGGGCACAGCCAGCTCCCCTCCCCAGCCCTCAGAGCCTGGCGTGACCTTAGAGCCACGGGGAGCAAACACAGGGCTGGAGGGAGCAGGGCCGTGGGCTGGGGCCGCCCCCAGCGCTGGGGCTGTGCTCAGAGCCCCTCAGCCACAGGGCAGCGCCCAGGGCCGGCAGGGGAGCAGCTGCCCAGTGCCCCTTAGCGGGGCAGAGGGCTGCCCCTCGCCGCCTCTCAGCGCTGTGCTCCGTGGCGGCAGGGATCAGTGCCTCGCACTTGCTGCTCCATTATTCATGAGCTGGGGGTGTCGCAGCCCTCCCTGCCGGCAGGTGCGGCCCCAGCAGCCCCCAGCAGGAGCTTCCTCTCCCTCCCCTAGAGCCCTGCTCGTCCTCCCCCCGGACCCAGCGAGGCGCAGGCTCAGCAGTCCTGTCCCCAGGCTCCCAACCCCGTTCCTTTTCTTCCCACCTCAGGGAAAAAGGAGCAAGCCAGAGGCTAAGCTTCCTCTCCACAGCCTCGTGTGGCCGGGGGGACAGGCACTGGGGCTGCCCCCCTTCAGGAAGGCTCAGGAGGTTGTGGACTCATGCTCACGAAGCTCCTGTCTGGGGGTTGCTGCAGCCGGGGAGGGGGAAGGGGGTGATGTGAGCAGCCACGGAGTGCATTTGCAGCTTTCCCTTCTCACGGCCATCAAAGCTGTCCTGGGGGAGAGCCACATCCCCATCTCCTGTCACCACCCTGCTGCAGGGCTTGGGGCTGGGGGGGGGGGTGGAGCCGGGGGACGACTAATCCAGGAGCTGGGAGCCCTGGGGCAGAGCTCATGGGAGGGCCTCGATCGACCGCGGAGGATTTAAGACCTCTGGAGCATTTCCATGAGGCTCCAGGGTTGAGCTGGCACTGGGGAGAATTGAGTTTGACATGGAGATGATGCCACTGCCTTGCCAGGGGGTTCTGCCTCCTCTCTGCCCTGGGCACAGGGAGTGCAGGGAGGAAGGGCAAGGCAGGGAGCAGGGAAGGGCTGGAGCACGTCCCAGCAAAGCCTCACCACGACCCTCCCCTCCTGCTTCTTCCCCTCTCTGGAGGAAAGCAGAATGGATCCAGCAGCAGCTCGCTGTACTCCCCTGGCACCCCACGACCTTGGTGAAGCCCACTGGACCCCACCAGATCCTGCTGTGCCCCCCCGCACCCCACTGTGCCCCCTGTAGCCTGCTAACCCCCAAAGCATGACCCTCTGCACCCCCCCAAAAGCCTCTCTGCACCCCCCGAGCTCCCTGCCTAGCTCACAGCCCCCCTTGCTCCAGCTGCTGTCGTGTTTTGGGGGGGTCAGCTCCTGACACCCCAGGAACACCCAAGCTTTCCCCCCCCCCCAACCCCCCATGTGGCTCAAACCTGCCCTGCTGCTGGGTGCTGAGCTGTCCCCCAGCACCTGTGGGAGCGCAGGGGGGAGGTGTGCCCTGAGCCTGCTGCTCCCAACCAGGGCGTGCTGCTGGCTTCCCCGCTCCACCCCGACCCTCAGCTGCACAGAACCCCCACCCCCTCACCCCCAGCACCCACCCAGGCACCCAGCCCGCGGCACCCCCCGGGCCCGGCGCGGAGCTGCAGCGGGTCCCAGGCCCAGGGAGGCTGCGGCGAGCAGAGCTCCCCCACGGCGCAGCCTTAGTGGATAATCACAGAGCTGGAGTGCAAAGCAGCTCCTGCACAGCTGGAGAGCCTGGGCAGGGGAATTATGGATACCCAGATATTTCCTGGAGCTGCAGACACTCCATAAACAAACCCCAGGAGCCCAGCTGGCTCTGCACAAACAACCTGGGCACCGGGGGGCAAGGGGGAGGGGGTGGGCAGGGGCTCTCCGCAGCTCCCTGGGAGGAGTGAGGTGGGGGTTGGTCTCTGCTTTCTCCAGTGTCAGGTGATAGGAGGAGGGGAAGTGGCCTCAAGTTGGGCCAGAGGAGATTCAGGTTGGCCATGAGGAACAATTTCTCTCCTGCCAGAGGGGTCAGGGGGCTGGCAGAGGCTGCCCGGGGAGGTGGTGGAGTCCCCACGCCTGGAGGTGTCCCAGACCCCTGTGGCCGTGGCACCTGGGGCCAGGGTTTGGTGGCCACGGAGGGGTTGGGTTGCTGGTCAGACTTGGGGGTCTTGGAGGCCTTTCCCAGCAGAAACAATTCCTTGATTCCAGGGTTCAACAGAGAGCTGTGAGGACGAGGGAGGGACCTGAGCATCTCTGCTGTGGAGGAAAGACTTAGGGCTCTTGAGTCTGGGGAAGAGAAGTCTGTGACTGTCTGAGGGGTGGGGGGCAGGGTGAAGGTGCCAGGCTCTGGTTGGGGCTGCCCAGTGACAGGACAAGGACCAAGGAGCACAAGCTGGAGCCCAGGAGGCTCCACCTCACCACAAGCAGAAACTTCTTTGGTGTGAGGGTGCTGGAGCCCTGGAGCAGGCTGCCCAGAGAGGCTGTGGAGCCTCCGGAGACTCAAATCCCACCTGGGTGTGCCCCAGTGTGACCTCTCCTGAGTGGTCCTGCTCCAGCAGGGCTGTTGAGCTGCCCTGGCTCTGTGATTCTGTGCTGTTATGGTTCTGTGGCTCCATGATGCCAGCACTGCCATCCCCCCAGCAGCCCGCGGAGCAGGGCGCTTCCACCCCCTGGGAGACACGGAAGGGCTCCATGCAAATCCCTTTGGAGGGCAGCACCTGGGCCCCCAAACAACTCCTGAGCTGCTGGGGGCTGCACCCAGCCTTGCCAGGCAGCGATTCACCTCTGGCATCCCCACTGCTCTCCCCTGGGCAGGGCTGCACCTTCCCCACCTGCACCATCCCCGCACCCCCGGCCAGCTCCAGCCTCCAGCCCCTCTCCTGCCGTCAAACAGCAGCAGCAGCCTCTGCTCTGCATCGTTTTCCAGCTGGATGAAGCAAATCCAGGGGGACATGGGCTGCCTGTTGCAAAATAATTGGAGGTGATGGAGCAGAGTTGCAGCCAGGCTCAGGACCGTGGCTGCTGCGGGTGGGCGCCTGGTGGGCCCGGGGGGGAGGGAGCGCGGGGCTGGGAGCTTCCAGAGGTGCTCCAGAACCAAACCCAAGCAAAGCACCCAGAAAGCAGCAGCCAGCAGCTCAGCCCCGGGGGTGTGGGGACCCTGCAGAGGGTTTGCTCCTCTGCCGCCCTCTGCCTCCAGCTTAGCCCTTCAGGGACTCATGGAAGGGGTTGGGAGGGAAGGGGCCCTGGAGGTCATCCAGTGCCAACCTCCTGCCATGGGTAGGGACCCCTCCCACCAGCCCACGGTGCTCAGGGTCTCATCCAGCCTGACCCTGAACACCGCAGGGAGGGAGCAGCCACAACCTCCCTGGGCAACCTGCTCCAGGCTCTCACCACCCTCACTGGAAAGCTTCATCCAAGCTTTTCCTGACACAGCAACGCCTGGGGTGCAGGCAGGAGGATCCCTCAGCTGCCTGTGGCTTCACCCACCTCGTGCTGGACATCAGACTGGAGAGGAGGAAGAAGCTCTTGCCAGTGAGGGTGGTGAGGCACTGGGACAGGTTGCCCAGGGAGGCTGTGGCTGACCCTGCCTTGGAGGTGTTCAGGGCCAGGTTGGGCTGAGGGACCTGAGATGCTTTGGTCCAGGCCAGGCTGCTGGTGGCCTTCTTGGCCAGGCTGACAGCTCACGGCCAGGCAGCTGTCAACCAGCACCCTCAGCCCCTTCCCTACCTGGCAGCTCTCCAGCCACACCTGGAGCCCTTTGCACCCCCAGAGGCATCACAGGAACCCAAACCCCTCTGTGCGCCCCTAGGTGCCGTGCCAAAAGCTTAAAGCTTCCCAGGTGCACCTCAGGCCATCCCTGCTCCTCTTGAGATGCCTTTACACATGAAGAATCGTTAGCCAATGAATTATTGATTGTTATTAATAAGCTTTAATGGCATCTGTGGCTTCTGAAGGGAGGAGGAAGCTTTCAGGCACCACCTGGCCGCAGCGGAGGGGAGGATGCCGCAGCTGTGGGTAGGGTGCTCTGCCCCCTGTGCCCCACAGGTGCTGGCCCCCAGGGCAGCTGCAGGCTGTGAATGCAGCCCCAGACCTCCCCCAGGATGTGGCAACTTTGCAGATTGTTCCCCTCTGACCTCCCTTGGGTCTGTACCCGGGGCCAGGCTGAGGACCAGCAAGGCACGTGGAATGGTTTGGGTTGGAAGTGACCTCAAAGCTCCTCCAGCTCCAGCCCCCTGCCATGGGCAGGGACACCTCCCACCAGCCCGGGTTGCTCAGGGCCTCATCCAGCCTGGCTCTGAGCACTTCCAGGCTTGGAGCCTCCACAGCTTCTCTGGACAGCCTGTTCCAGTGCCTCACCACCCTCGTGGGGGAAGAGTTTCCTCCTCGTGTCCCATCTCAGTCCAGCTTCTTCCAGCCTGAAGCCATCAGCACCTTCCACTCTGAAGTCCCACTCCAGCTCTGGAGCCCCTTCAGGTGCTGGAAGGCTGCTCGAAGGTCTCCTCAGAGCCTGCACATCCCCAGCTGTCTCCTGGCACCTTTGCCAGCTGTGGGTATTTCAGATCCCCTCCGGGAAGCCTCCTGGTGCCGTTCCCCTTCTCTCTGCACCACGTCAGGCAGGAAGCAGCTGGAGCAAAGAGGGAGCAGCTCCCCCGAGCCACGCAGAGCTGCGCAGGATGGAGAGCTGAGGGAATTAACTGCCTCAGAGCATTTTGCCTGGGTTTTAATTTATCTCCCTTTTCAGGGAGGCTTTCGGGTTGCTGCCTGCAGGGATCGCGGCCGGAGCCAGGGCTCTCCGGGCAGCAGGCACCGCCGCAGTTCCTGCAACAACCAACACCTGGGGAGCTCCTCCCCGGCACGGCCTCTGAATTATTCATGCGGGCCCTGACCCCGGGAGATCAGAGCCTTTTGTTCGGGGTTGGGTTGGGGCTTTTTCAGGGGTTATTTATTCTCTTAGTCCTTTGGTGCACCGGCAGCCAGGCTCTTACTGTAAGGATGGAGACACTGGGCACTGGGGAGGGGGCAGGGGGTGATGGTGGTGGTGGAGGGGGCAGGGGATTGATTGGTGAGGGGGCAGCAGATCAGCAATGGGGCAGGGGTGGCCTGGGGGGAAGGGGCAAGGGGATAGTGGTGGGGCAGAGGGCGTCCCTCGCACCCCATCAGGGATTTTCAGCTCCTTGCTGCTTCCCCAGCAGCCTCCCAGACCAGGCCAGCCAGAGGGAGCCCCCAGCCTGTCTCTGGGGCTGTGTAACCTCCCTGCTTGGGTGGGATTAGGTGTGAAAGGCATGGCCTGAGCCAGGGGAGGCAGCGAGGGAAGCAGACAGGGACCCAGCTCCTGTGGTCCCCTGCCAACAGAAGCCTCCTCAGCTCAGGGCAGCTCAGCCCCCTGCCACAAGCTGCCTGAGCGACTGTGCAGGATGCCAGGAGCAAGTGCAGCCTGCTGAGGGGTGCTTCATGATCTGCAGGAAACAGGGAGAGCAGCAGGGGAAGTCTCCACCCCCAGCAGGGCAGGAGCAGCCAGCGCTGCACCAGGGACCCCTGCGTGGCACCACCAGGAAGGGAATCACCCAGAGAGCTCTCAGCGTGGCAAGCTGGGTTGGGTCTTTAGAGCAGGGCAGGGATTGCCCCCCTGGACTGGGCACTGGGGAGGCCACAGCTGGAATCCTGGGGTCAGTTTTGGACTCCCCCCCCACTCTGAGGAGGACATTGAGGAGCTGAAGAAAGTCCAGAGAAGGACAACGAGGCTGGGGAGCTCTCTGGAGAACAGGGCAGGGGAGCTGGGGGGGGGGTGTCAGCCTGGGAAAGAGGAGGCTGAGGGGAGACCTCATTGCTCTCTACAGCTCCCTGAAGGGAGGCTGGAGCCAGGTGGGGGTTGGGCTCTGCTCCCAAAGAACAAGGGACAGGATGAGAGGCAAAGCCTGGAGTTGCCCCAGGGGAGATTTAGGTTGGACATGAGGAGGAATTTCTCCACTGAAAGGGATCTCGAAGCCTGGCACAGGCTGCCCAGGGAGGTGGCTGAATCCCCATCAAGGTGCTGAGATGTGGTGCTGAGGGCCAGGGGCCAGCAGCAGCCTTGGTAGAGCTGGAGAAGGGTTGGACTGGAGGATCTTTAAGGTCTTCTCCAACCAAAGCAGTTCTGCACTTCAGTGCTTGCAGGAGCCTCAACACACCCCCAGCAAGGACAAGGTGGCTGTGGGAGCTGTCACAGCTGACAAAAGGACCACTTTGACCACCCACGGGGCTGAGGGAGGGCAGGGGGTGAGTGTGTGGGGGGGGGTCCCAGCTGAACCCCACCAGAGATCCTGAGGTGGCAAGGCTGCAGGTGGCCTCAGTCCCCAGGGCAGCAGCAGCTCCCAGCTGGGCTGGCTGGGAAGGGCTCAGCAGTGCTGGTCCAGGAGAAGCTTTGAAAGATTAATGGAGTTTAAATGGAAGCGTTTGGAGAGGAGATAAGGCTCATCTGATATGAAATCACATGGAACAAGGGGAGGCAGGGAGGCCCCAGCTCCCTAATGAAGTCCACTTAGGCCTTGACTCCCCATAATGTGCTGCTTATTAGCGCCCTGGGCTGCAGGTGCTGGGGCTGCAGCTGATAACCTCGGGCAGGATGGCACCCGGGGGGGGTGGGGGAGCACCCGACCCTTCCACCCTCAGCCCTATGGCTACAGCCAGCCAGGGCAGAGCACACCGACCCTGCACGGCCCCCCCAGAGAAAGGCTCTTTGGTTTCCCCTCCCCTGCGTGAAGCAGGGCTGGGGCTGTGCATCACCCGGCAGCGCCGGCGCCCACGGCCGGGGCTGGGCCCGGGGGCGTAGGGTGGAGAGGGGGCGGAGGTGGGGAATAATACAGAGGCGGGGAGGGGGGGGGGGGGGAGAGGAAAAAAAAACCCCACAACTCCTTTTTACTCATCAGTTTTTCTGCATTAGAATGTGACGTGCTAATCCACTGTGAAGCGTCTAAGCCGGGGGATAAAGGGCTGGATAACACAGGCTGCGCCCGGCGGGGCTGGCGGAGCCAGCGCAGGCAAGGTGGCAGCATCTGATAAGGGGCAGCAGGATTAGTCCCAGCTGAGAGATCCCCGGCTGCCCAGGCAATCCCACCGTGCTCGGCTCGCCCCAAGGCTGCGCCCTCTCAGGGTTTGGGAAGGGATCTGGAGCCCTCCCCCCCCTCCCCCCGCCCCGAGCCGTCCCAGAGCAGCTCGTCCTGACCAGGTCCAGTGCCCCCGACACGAGGAGGATTTGGAACTGGTGGAGAGGGTCCAGAGGAGGCCACGAAGAGGAGCTGAGGGGTGGAGAACCTCTCCTGTGGGGACGGGCTGGAGAAGAGAAGGCTCCAGGGAGACCTCAGTGCAGCCTTCCAGTACCTGAAGGGGCTCCAGGAGAGCTGGGGAGGGACTTGGGACAAGGGCTGGGAGTGCCAGGATGAGGAGCAATGGCTTTGAGCTGGGAGAGGAGAGACTGAGAGTGGAGAGGAGGAAAGGAATTCTTGAGGGTGAGGGTGGGGAGACCCCGGCACAGGCTGCCCAGGGAGGTTGTGGCATCACCATCCCGTCCAAGAAACCTTGCCCACGGCACCCGTGGCCGCGGTTTGGTGCCCGTGGTGCCGTGGGGTTGCTGCTCGGCCTGGATGCTCTCAAAGGGCTTTTCCAGCCCAAACAATTCCACGGCTCCGTGCAGGGTCAGCTCCGAGGCAGGAGGCGACGCAGGCAGCCCAGCTCGGCCCCAGCTCAGCCAAGTCCTTGGCTGGGAGGAGCAGCTCCCCGGCGCCGAGCGGAGCAGCTCCGGCTCCCGGGGCCCTTCCTGCGACAGCCTCCCCGGGGCTGGGCTGCCGCTTGCAGGCCTGGGATAACGGAGCTCGCAATGTTGTTTTCTCCTCGCCTCCTCGGGGATTGGTTTATCTCTATGAATAACTCCATCCCAGCTTTGATCTCCTCTGCCATTAAAGCGTGACAGGCTGTGAAATGTGCTGTTGCTGCCGTCAGATCCCCTCCCCCTTCCCCCCCCCCCCCCCCCCCCGCGCTCCCCGCCCGCCGCCTCCGTGCTCCCCCGCTCCAGGGAACCTCCTTTCCCCGGGCCCGTGACAGGCTGCAGAGCAGCGCAAGTGGCCCAGAACAGCGGCCACATGACGCCAGGAGCCAGGAAAAGCCACGGTCCCGCCACCATCCCTCCTCGCCGAGGCAGGGAGGAGGCCGGCGAGCATCGTGCCCTCCGCCCCGGTGCCCGGCGGCGGGTCGGGGCGCGGTGGCATCACCCCCAGCACGCGCCGCCACGGGGGCTGATGTCACAGCTAATTATAGCGGCCCCCCCAGCCCTCTCCCCCGCCAAAGCTTTACCTGAGAGAGGGTAAAAATAACTCCTGGGGAAGGAGGAGTTGGAACCAACCCAAGGACTCCTCCAGCATCTCCAAAACCCCCTGCCACAAAGCAGGATGGCAGCGTCCTGCCTGCGGGGCAGGGGCACAGCCACAGCGTGTCCCCAGCGGTGGAGCCCGGATGGGCTCCCTCGAGGGCTCGGTGTCACCATCACTGTCCCAGGTCACCTTCAGCTCAGCTCAAGTGTCAGCTCTGGGACAGGTGGCGGTAACCGGAGCCGGGGCCGTGCTCATTCCGCAGCCCCAGCCTGGGGTGAGCGTGGTCCCAGCTCCCTCCACCAGCTCAGCTCAGCCTGGCAGGTTAATGGCCCCAGCTGATGGAGGGTTTTCATTACAGCATCTCCCTCTCCCTGCTGGAGCTGCTCCCAGCAAGACACGTTAAACCTTCCCCACGCCATGGGATGGGATCGTTGGCACCGCCAGGGAATGGCCTGCCAGGGCTAAACCAACCCCTTTGGGCTTCTCTTCCATTTTGCTCCTTCCCCCTCCTCTTCTCCCTGCACAGAAATTACCTGTCCCAGAGCTGGGGAGCACCAAAAATCCCACCCCTGCCACAAGCAGCCTCTGGCACCAGCCTGCATGTGATCAGCCCAGCTGGCACCCAGCTGGCACCCAGGCTGCTCCCACAGGACTAAGCCAGCCCAGTACCCCCAAAGCTCATCCCAGGTGAGGCCCTGCCCATGGTGCTGCTGCAGCTCATCCCAGCAGTCCAGCAGGGTGGGGTGGGTTTGGAAGGACCTCTGGAGCTCCCCCAGTCCAACCCCCCCTGCTCCAGCAGGGCACCCACAGCAGCTTGCCCAGGGGCAGCGTGGCCAGGGGGGGGTTGGAAGCGCTGCAGAGGAGATGCCACAACCTCTCTGGGCAGCCTGCTCCAGGGCTCTGCCACTCCCCCAGAGTGAAGAATGTTTGTTGCTTATATCAACTCCATCAGAGGCAAAGGGCTGGGGTGTGGCCTGGTCCCTAGGGCACAGTGGTTCCCAACCACCCAATCTGCCTCCCTGGTCCTGTTCCCCGGGATTAGGTTCCAGCTCAGCCTCCCTGGGATGCTCCCCAAAGGCATGACCTTGCTCTCAGCTTGATGAAATTTCATCCAGTGGTGGCTCTGGTCCCCAAGGTCACCCTCCCTCCTCTCTGCTGACAGCATCCCCAGCTCCGTGGCACATCCCAATGGCCCTCCTAGGCAAGGGTCCTATTGGGAATGCTGAGCTTGGGGAGCTCCAGGAAGGGCTCCCTGAGGGACAATCCAGCGTCAGGGCTCCCCAGTGCCCTCCCTGCCCTGTACCCTCCTGACTGGAACCAGCTGACATCTGTGCCAGCGTCCTGGTTGTGTTTGCTCACCCAGTTTGGTGGTGCCCACGTCCAGGGGCTGGGCTGTGCTTGAGGACTGGGGTCCCCACAGTGCCCAGCAGCCAGCCTGGAGGGCTGGGATGTGCTCCTCACACCCCAGCATCACTCAGAGCCTCCTGTCCAGCACCAAAGTGCTGCCAGATTTAGCTGCTCCCTTCCCCTCCCCTGGCTGGTGATGGCAGCCACAGGGCTCAGCGGGGCTGGAGATTGCTCTGTGGGCAGCTGGGATGGATGTGGTCTGGGGAAGCTTTTCTGAAGTGCTGAGTGCCGGAAAGAAGCAAACCACAAGAAGGGGCTGGGCTGCTGCAGGGCTGCTGCAGGGCTGCTGCAGGGCTGCAGGGAGGAGAGGCCTTTTCATCCAGCAGCCAGCCCAGCTGCCAGCTCCATCCTACCACTCTGCACCAGGGCTGCTTCCCTGAGAACATCCCAGGACCTCCACCTCAGCACAAAGCCTGGAGGCCATTCCCCGGGAGAGGCTGTGGCTGCCTGTGCCCACAGAGGCCTGACACCAGCAGGCACTGGCAAGGTTCTGCAGGAGGAGTCATCACCTCAACCCTGGCACTGCCCAAATCCTGCCAAGATCAGTCCTGGATTGGAGGAGGACAGACCTTGCACCACTCGGGGTGTCGCTTTCGTTGGCACAGGGAGATGAGCCAGCGGGCACAGGCGCTGCCAGGGCAGGATGGGCACCGTGGGCACTCCACAGCATCCACCTGCCCTTGCTGGCACCACCTGGGTGGGCACAGGAGCTCAGGGAAAACCTCTGGCTCCAGCTGCCCTGGGGGGGGAGCTCGGAGATGCCGGCAGATGGCAGCTCGGGAAACAGCCTGGCACACGGCGGGGAGGCCTGGCTGCAGCAGCCACTCGGACTGCCAGGGCCCGGGTGCCCGCGGTGAGGGTGGAGCAGCAGTGTGGGCATGCAGCAGGAGGGGTGCCTCGTGTTCCGCAGGGCTGGCAGCCCCCCGCCAGCAACCCCCCAGGCAGCCCCAGAAGTCCTATCCCTGGAGGCATCCAAGATCTGACTGGATGCGGCCCCGGGCAGCCTGCTGGAGCCGGGGGGGGGGGGGTCCCGGCTGACTGTAGGGGGACAGGATGGCCTTGGAGGGTCCCTTCCCGCACGGTGCAGCCTGTGACTGCCCCTGGAGCCGGTGACATCTCCGCTCCGGTGACATCTCCGCTCCGGTGACATCTTGGCTCCCTCCTGCCAGCCGCAGCCGGCCGGTCCCGGGGGACCTGGGGAGCCGGCAGAACCGCCCCTGGCTCCTCCTCCCGGCTCCTCATATCCCCTCCCGCGGAGCAGCCCTCTGCTCCTCTCCCTCGGTCCCGCTCACCTCTCCTGCTCCCAGTCCCTTCTCCCTTTTCCTCCTCTGAACTTGCTCCTTCCTCCTTCCCTGCGCTCCCCCAGCCCCTTTCCCCCACACCCTGAGGAACCAACTCACCATCGACGACTTCCAAGCTGTGGCAGGACAGGGACCGGCACCCCCCGCGCCAGAACCAGGACCCCCACGCCAGAATCGGGATCTCCACACCAGAACCAGGATTTCCACACCAGAACTGGGACCCCCCAAGCCAGAACCAGGATCCCTACGCCGGAACCGGGATCCCCGCGCCGGAACTGGGATCCCCAAACCAGACCCCAGACTCCAACACCAGAGCCAGGAGCTCCTCACCAGAGCTGGGACCCCCACACCACAACCAGGATCCCCACGCCAGAGCCAGGATCCCCACACCAGAGCCAGGAACTCCTCACCAGGCCAGGAGCCCACACCAGAGCCAGGAGCTCCTCACCAGAGCCAGGAGCCCACACCAGAGCCAGGAGCTCCTCACCAGAGCCAGGAGCCCACACCAGAGCCAGGAGCTCCTCACCAGGATCCCCACGCCAGAGCCAGGATCCCCACGCCAGAGCCAAGATCCCCACACCAGAGCCAGGAGCTCCTCACCAGTGCCAGAAGCCCACACCAGAGCCAGGAGCTCCACGCCAGAGCCAGGAGCTCCTCACCAGAGCCAGGAGCTCCACGCCGCACCTGGGACCCCCGAGCCGCACGATGCCTCTGCAGATCTTCTGCACCATCTCCTTCTCCAGCGAGGAAGGACCCAGAGATGCTGCAGCCCCCGAGAGGGGAGAGGATGGAGGAGAGGAGTTCCTGCACGGGCAGGAGGAGGAAGGAGAGGAGAAGGAGGAGGAGGAGGGCGCAGGGGCAGCCCCGGATTTCGTGAGCTTTGCCAGCAGCTGCACCCTGCACGGCCTGAGCCACATCTTCGCGGAGGGCAGCCTGGGCGCCCGGCAGGCTCTGTGGGCTTTGGCCTTCCTCCTCTCCCTCTCTCTCTTCCTCTACCAGGTGGCCGACCGCATCACCTACTACCTGGAGTATCACCACCTCACGCTGCTGCGGGAGGAGGGCAGCCCCCAGATGACCTTCCCCGCGGTCACCTTCTGCAACACCAACCCCGCGCGGCTCTCGCAGCTCAGCCGCCGGGACCTGCTCTACCTGGGCCCCCTGCTCGACTACGAGCCCGGCATGGAGCTGGGCTTCACCCCCGCCCAGCCTGGCCCCGGGGGCGAGGAGGAGCCCCTCGATCTCTGGGGCTTCTTTAACCGCACTTGCCACCAGCTGGAGGACATGCTGCTGAGCTGCAGCTACCGGGGCCAGCGGTGCGGCCCCGGGGACTTCGTGGCGGTGAGTAGCCCCAGGGCGGCCAGGCGCAGGGAGGAGCTGCAGCTGGCATCGTGCGGGATCAGGCCCGAGAGGTGCCAGCCCTTGGCAGCTCCCTCAGGGCCGGGCTGGTGTTCCAGCACCTGGATGCTGGGGACAGCAGTGGCTGAAGCTGTGCCAGGGGAGGCTGAGGTCGGACACGAGGAACAATTTCTGCGCTGCAGGAGCGGTCAGGGGTTGGCACAGGCTGCCCAGGCAGGTGGTGGAGTGCCCACCCCTGGAGGTGTTCAAGAAACCCGGGGCCGTGGCACCTGGGGGTGTGGTTTGGTGGCTGCGCTGGGGCTGGGTTGGTGCAGGACTCAATGGTCTTGGGAGGACTTTTCCAGCCCAAACAGCTCTGGGAGTCTGTGGGGCCTGGCTGGTGGAGCACAGAGAGCAGCCCCAGGGCTGTGTTGGCAGAGCAGGCGCCTGGCACCTCCATCCTGCTGTCACCATCCATGGGGTCTGTAACCCACTGGTCTCAGGTGCCCCCTGCCTGGGCTGGCAGCAGTGCCATGGAGACCTGTGGGCTGCTGGAGGTGTTGGCTGGAACAGCTGAGGAGGGATGGGGAGGTGAAGATCCCAACCAGTTCCACCCTTGGAAGGGATGGAGAAGGGCGTGGGGAAGGGGCTGGTGCTGGTGCAGGTCCGAGTGCTGCCATCTCAGGGAGCTGGAGCTGCTGTGGGGCCTGGGGGTCGAGGTGCTGTGAATCTGCCAAGTGCCTTCTCCGAGCCCGAACCACCCTCCAAGCCCCCCCTGCGCCGTGGTGAGGAAGGCAAAGCTGCGCAGTTCCGACAGGCACAGTCCCGGGGCAGGAGCCTGGGTTTGGTCACACCTCCGGGCTGGGGATGGCTGCTTCAGAGCTGCAGAGAGACCCCAGCCTCACCCCGCGCTGCGGTGCCGGCAGAGGGACCCCAGCCTCACCCCGTACTGCGGTGCCGGCAGAGGGACCCCAGCCTCACCCCTCGCTGCGGTGCCGGCAGAGGGACCCCAGCCTCACCCCTCGCTGCGGTGCCAGCACAGGGACCCCAGCCTCAGCCCTCACTGCGGTAACGGCAGAGGGACCCCAGCCTCACCCCGCGCTGCGGTGCCGGCAGAGGGACCCCAGCCTCAGCCCTCGCTGCGGTACCGGCAGAGGGACCCCAGCCTCAGCCCTCGCTGCGGTGCCGGCAGAGGGACCCCAGCCTCACCCCGTACTGCGGTGCCGGCAGAGGGACCCCAGCCTCAGCCCTCGCTGCGGTGCCGGCAGAGGGACCCCAGCCTCAGCCCTCGCTGCGGTGCCGGCAGAGGGACCCCAGCCTCACCCCGTACTGCGGTGCCGGCACAGGGACCCCAGCCTCAGCCCTCGCTGCGGTGCCGGCACAGGGACCCCAGCCTCAGCCCTCGCTGCGGTGCCGGCACAGGGACCCCAGCCTCACCCCGCGCCCTCTCCCGCAGGTCTTCACCCGCTACGGGAAGTGCTACACCTTCAACGCCGGGCAGGACGGGAAGCCTCGGCTCATCAGCATGAAGGGAGGCACTGGCAACGGCCTGGAGATCATGCTGGACATCCAGCAGGACGAGTACCTGCCCGTCTGGGGGGAAACAGGTAACCCCCCCCCCCCCCCGGCCCAGCAGGTCTAACGAGCCACCAGCAGCTCTTGGGGTGCTCCCCAGCCCCTTCCCAGCTCCCCACCCCACGACTCCGTGCTCCTCAGGCTCCCTCCTTCCATTTCTCATCACTTCAGGTCCTTCTCTTTCTTTTTGCCTCCTTGTCTTTGCTCTTCACCATGGCAACTCCCCATCGGTTTAGACAAGCAGCCATCACTTGTTTATAAATAGAGGCACTTGGCTGCTGCTCCCCGGGTGGGGAGCAGGGGGGGTCAGGGGGGACAAGGACATTGTGTAGCAAAGGGGTGGATGGAGCAGGGGGGGGGGGTGGGGTGGAGGATGGATGGAGGGAGAGAGAGGGATATGGATGGATGGATGGATTGGATGGATGGATGGATGGATAGATGAAGGGAGGGAGGGATAGGTGAAGGGAGGGAGGGAGGGAGGGTGAAGGGAGGGAGGGATAGGTGAAGGGAGGAGGGAGGAGGAAGGGAGGGAGGGAGGGAGGGTGAAGGGAGGGAGGGAGGGAGGGTGAAGGGAGGGAGGGAGGGAGGGAGGAAGGGAGGGAGGGAGGAGGGATAGATGAAGGGGAGGGAGGGATAGGTGAAGGGAGGGAGGGGGGGGGAGGGAGGGATGAAGGGAGGGAGAGATGGATGGATGGAGGGAGGGATGGATAGGTGGAGGGAGAGAGGAGGGAGGAAAGGAGGGAGGATGGAGGGAGGGAGGGAGGGATGGATGGATGGATGGAGAGGGATGGATAGGTGGAGGGAGAGAGGGAGGGAGGGAGGAAAGGAGGGAAGGATGGAGGGAGGGAGGGATGGATGGATGGAGGATGGATGGGTGGAGGGAGGGACATGTGAACAAATGAGTCTGTGCAGGGGAGGAGGAGGAGGGCAGGAGAAGCTTGGCACAGCCCTGACCGGGGCTCAGGGCCATGCTCTCCCCACCTCCCCCTGCTGCAGACGAGACCTCGTTTGAAGCTGGCATCAAGGTGCAGATCCACAGCCAGGACGAGCCCCCTCTGATCGACCAGCTGGGCTTTGGGGTGGCTCCTGGCTTCCAGACCTTCGTGTCCTGCCAGGAGCAGCGGGTAGGGACCCGGGCGGGGGGGGGGGGGTGTCTGGGATGCTCCCTCCCACCCTGCGCTGTGGGACACCAAACCCCATCCCCCCGTGTCGGGTGGAGAGGGGGACTCGGCCCTGGGGACCACTGCAGTGAGGGTGTTTGTGTGTGCCCCCCCCGCTGCTGGGGGCCTTCTCTTCTCACTCCTGGCTCCTGCCCCTCCCCAGCTCATCTACCTGCCGCCCCCCTGGGGGGACTGCAAGGCCGTGGTGGGCGACTCGGAGTTCTACGACACCTACAGCATCACCGCCTGCCGCATCGACTGCGAGACTCGCTACCTGGTGGAGAACTGCAACTGCCGCATGGTGCACATGCCAGGTGAGCCTCAGGCGCGGCCCCCGCCCCCCCCCCAGCCCCCCGCAGGCCCCCCAGCAACCCCCACTCTGTGTCTCCTGCAGGAGATGCCCCCTACTGCACCCCGGAGCAGTACAAGGAGTGCGCGGATCCGGCCCTAGGTGAGGCTGCCCAGCCCCCGGGCACCCAGCGGCGGGGGGGGTTGGGTTTCTCCTCCTCCTCCTTCCTCACCTCCCTCTCCCCCCGCCCAGACTTCCTGGTGGAGAAGGACAATGAGTACTGCGTGTGCGAGATGCCCTGCAACGTCACCCGCTACGGCAAGGAGCTCTCCATGGTGAAGATCCCCAGCAAGGCCTCCGCCAAGTACCTGGCCAAGAAGTACAACAAGTCGGAGCAGTACATCGGGTAAGAGGCGGCACCGGGCTGGCACCGGGCTGGCACCGGCTGGCACGAGCTGGAACCGAGCTGGCACTGGGCTGGCACCGAGCTGGAACTGACCTGGAACCGAGCTGGCACTGTGCTGACACCGGGCTGGCACCAAGCTGGCACCGAGCTGGAACGGACCTGGAACCGAGCTGCCACTGGGCTGACACCGGGCTGGCACCAAGCTGGAACCAAGCTGGAACCAAGCTGGAACCGAGCTGCCACTGGGCTGCTACTGGGCTGGCACTGGGCTGGCACCAGGCTGGTATCAGGCTGGCACTGGGCTGGAACCAAGCTGGAACTGAGCTGGCACTGGGCTGGCACGGGCTGGCACCGGGCTGGGACCAGGCTGGCACCTTGTCCCTCCATCCCAAAGCTCAGCCTGCTGATGCCTCTGTCACAGATCCATGGGATGGGTTGGGCTGGAAGGGACCTTCAAGATCCCCCAGCCCCAACGCCCTGCCGTGGGTGGGCAGGGACCCCTCCCACCAGCCCCAGGCTGCTCAGGGTCTCCTCCAGCCTGGCCTCAAGCACCTGCAGGCAGGGAGCAGCCACAGCCTCCCCGGGCAGCCTGTGCCAGTCTCTCCCTACCCTCACCCTAAAGAGTTTCCTCCTCCTCTCCAGTCCCAGAGTCTCCCCCACAGGCTCCAAGCCTTTCCTCCTGTCCTCTCACTCCCCAGGGAGAACATCCTGGTGCTGGACATCTTCTTCGAGGCCCTGAACTATGAGACCATAGAGCAGAAGAAGGCCTACGAGGTGGCTGGGCTGCTGGGTGAGTGCTGGCCCCCCGGGGCCGCCAGGGCGTGCTGCAGCTGCT
>JAAWVA010000047.1:66480-124475 GCA_015227895.2 Colaptes auratus
TTCTCTCCCCCCTCTCCCTCTCTCCCTCTTCTCCTTCCTCTCTCCTTTCCTTCTCCTGCCCATTGAAGCCTTTCAGGATGGGCTGGGATGTGACCTTGACACTCACCTGTCGAACCCTTCCTGTCCACCTCCTGTCTCGCCCTGCGTTTTCTACTGCCCCTCTCTGCTGTCCCTTGACTATATATATGTGTACATATATATATATATCTCTGTATGCATCATGCCAGTGTAGATACCCATCCAGTAGCATTTAGGGCCTTGTTCTTGTGCCATCTTCCTGTTCCTGATCTCTGAATGCCTTCAAAAGTGTATAAAGTGTGGAATTCTCTCTGGTATCTGTACTATGTACACACATTTTCATAGGAAGCACAACGAGATGACAGATGCATTGTACATCAATACCTGCTACTCTTAATGATGATATAAAGAATGATAGAACTCCTCCAGGCTCAGCCTTTCTCTCTCTCCATGAGCTGCTGGCAGCTCCTCCCCGAGGAGGCAGCTGGGGGATGGCAGCCAGGATGCTCCTGAAGCCAGGGCTGAAATCCTGGGAGCTGAGATCAAGGGCAAGGGGAGGATAAGGCTTTGGGCCAGGCTGACTTCAGCTGAGCACAAGAACGACAGCAGCAGCAGAGGTGGGACTGAAGGCCAGAGCCCCAGCAAGGGGGAGGCTGCAAGGGACCTCTGGAGCTCCCCCAGGCCAAGCCCACCCTGCTCCAGCAGGGCACCCACAGCACCTTGCCCAGGGTCAAAATGCCCAGGGGGGAGCTGGAAGCTCTCCAGAGAGGGAAGCTCCACAACCTCTCTGGGCAGCCTGCTCCAGCCCCCAGCAGCCTCACACCAAGGAAGTTTCTCCTCCTGCTCAGCTGGCACCTCCTGGGTTCCTGGGCTTTGTGCCCACTGCCCCTTGTCCTGTCCCTGAGCCTGGCCCCAGTCTCTCGCCCCCCACAGCTCCTTTCTCTCTTGCTGAGCATGGCTCAGATCCCCTCCGGGGCTGCTCCTCTGCAGGCTCAGCAGCCCCAGGGCTGCTCCTGTCCCCTCACTGCGTGGGCTGCTGGCGGCATGGGGCAGGCAGTGAGGGTGCAGCCACCTCTGCCAGCCAGCCAAGGAGTCCATCACATTCCACGGGAAGCACTTCTGAGGGAGCAGGTGAGGGTGGAATGAGGCAAAGCTAAGTCCTGAGGTGCTGGGAAGCAGCTTGCTGCAGGCTGCTGCCTTTGCCTTGCAGGTTGTGTGGCTGCTGCAGCCCCCCAGAGCTCCGTGCAGGTAAGGAGGGCTGGGAGGGCATTGCCTCTGCTGCTCCCTGGCAAGGATCCCTGCTCAGCACTCACTGGCTGCCAAAGCTGCCAGCAGAAACAGGCTCTGAGGTGCAATTACCCAGCCCTGGAGGCTGCTGGGCTGCCCGGAGCCAGAGCCGTGCTGCGTGGGGAAGGTGGTTTCAGAGGAGCTGCTGCCAGCAGGTGTGGGGGGGTGAAGGTGCTCCCGGGGGGAGGAGGGGACGGGGGGGGAGGGTTATGCAAAGGCTTTTCCACAGGGGAGAGCCAAGCAAGCAAAGCCTCAGGGCAGAGGGAAGGAGAAAGTACAAGTGTGAGGAGACGCTGAGCCGAGGGAGCTGAGCCGGGCTGGGCTGAGCGGGGCTGGGCTGAGTGGGGCTGGGCTGAGCGGGGCTGGGCTGAGCGGGGCTGAGCGGGGCTGAGCTGGGCGGGGCTGGGCTGAGCGGGGCTGGGCTGGGCTGGGCTGAGCGGGGCTGAGCGGGGCTGGGCTGAGCGGGCGGGGCGGGCTGGGCTGGCGGAGCTGGGCTGGGCTGGGCTGGCGAGGGGCTGGGCTGGCTGGGCTGAGCGGGGCGGGGCTGGGCTGGGCTGAGCGGGGCGGGGCTGGGCTGGGCTGAGCGGGGCGGGGCTGGGCTGGGCTGGCTGAGCAGGGCTGGGCTGGGCTGGGCGGGGCGGGGCTGAGCTGAGCGGAGCTGGGCTGAGCAGGGCTGAGCTGGGCTGAGTGGGGCTGGGCTGAGCGGGACTGAGCGGGCGGGGCTGGGCTGAGCTGGGCTGAGTGGGGCTGGGCTGAGCTGGGCTGGGCTGAGCGGGGCTGGGCTGAGCGGGACTGAGCGGGGCTGGGCTGAGCGGGGCTGGGCTGAGCTGAGCGGGGCGGGGCTGAGCGGGACTGAGCGGGGCGGGGCTGGGCTGGGCGGGGCTGAGCGGGGCTGGGCTGGGCTGAGCGGGGCTGGGCTGGGCTGAGCGGGGCTGAGCTGAGTGGGGCTGGGCTGGGCTGAGCGGGGCTGGGCTGAGCGGGGCTGGGTTGGGCTGGGCTGGGCTGATCTCCTCCTCGTGGTTCTCACAGAGCGCAGCTGGGGTGAGGGCACAGAGAGGGCTGCTCCCGGAGGGGGACAGGGGGCTGGGGTCTCTCCCAGCTCTGCCCATGCGGTGTTGGAGCCTCTCAAGACCCTGAAGTTCGGCTCCTCCCCGTGCCAAGCTGATTAGCTCTCAAGTCACCGATCCCCACACGACATGGGGCTGGAAGGGACCCTCCAAGGGCATCTTGTCCAGACCCCTGCAGGCAGCAGGGACAGCTCCAGCTGCAGCAGGTTGCCCAGGGCCACATCCAGGCTGACCTTCAATGTCTCCAGGGCTGGGGCCTCAACCACCTCCCTGGGCAGCCTGTCCCAGTGCCTCCCCAGCCTCACTGTGCAGAACTTCCTCCTGGTGCCCAACCTAAGCCTGCCCTGCTCCAGTTCCAAACCCTTGCCCCTTGTCCTACCCCCACAGCCCCTTCTGAACAGTCCCTCCCTGCGGGGCCCCTTCAGACACAGCTCTCAGGTCTCCCTGCAGCCTCCTCCTCCCCAGGCTGAACAGCCCCAATTCTTTCAGCCTGTCTTTGTAGAGGTTCTTCAGCCCTCTGAAGTTCCTCCCTCCCTCCCTCCACTCCTTGCTTTTCTCTCCCTCTCCTCCCTGCCTTTCTCTGTCTCTCTCTGTGTCCCTCCCAGGAGAGCCAGGCAGCTTTTCCAAACCTTGCCCCCGAAGGCTCCTCCTTGCCAGGCTTTAAGCCTCTGTCCAAGCTGCATCTGAACAATAAAGGAGCAGATAAGTTCCACTGCTCTTCCTCCCCATGAATATTTCATCAGGCTGCTGGGCGCCGGGCCGGGCGGAGGTGGCATTAAATTAGCTGCACGGACACAGGGATGCTGAGACAACACTGGAGGGCTGTGCTCCGAGCTCCCTGCTCTCCAGCAAGGGTAGGGGCAGCGCATCCCTCCCCGCTCTGCCCGGCCGTGCACCGGGCGGGGCAGCCCCCGACATCGGCGGTGAGCATCACCATTCATTGCTTGATTAGCGCTTGTCGGGGGCGGGGGGGGACTGCTCCCTGGGCTGGCCTCATGCTGTGGCCCTCTCCGCCTGCCGAGCAGCCACGAGGGGAGGTGCTGGAGGGAAGAGGGAACTTAATGTTAATGCTTGCAGAAAGTGGCCTTTAGTTCCTAGATTGGCGGAGTGAATCCCTTGGGCAGGGACACCTCCTGCCAGCCCAGGACCCGGGCTCCAGCCATGCCCCCACAAGCCTGTCCCGGTTGGAGACGTCACTCCCAGCCCCAGGGCAGCCAACCTGCCTTCCTCTGGGCACACCCCAGAGCAAGGGAGGCTTCAGGTCCTTCAGGATCAGCTATGACCTGGCAAGCGTGGGACTGACCCCAAACCTCCTCAGCTCCAGGGCAGCTCTGGCTGGAGCAGCTTCTCTGCAGTAAACTCTGAGGGCTGCAGTGGAAATCAGCCAGGCTAAATTAGGACAGGAGAGATCAGAACCAGTTTGATGTCAGCTGAGGTAGGTTGACAGGTCCCTGAGCACAAGTACAAGGAGCTCGATGGCTGCCAGCCTAAGGAAGGATTCAAGGAGCTGGAAACTCTCCCACAGGTGGTTTTGCACAGAGCCTGCAGCCCCTCACACGGAGCCTGCAGCCTCTCCCACCCTGCTGCTAGCACCCACAGGACTCTACTGCCCCAGGGCCCTTGCAGCCCTCACAGACTCCCCTTCAATATTGCCTACAGGACCCTGCACCCCAGAGACCTACCCTCATGGACCCTGTACCCTTCCCTAACCCCCCAGCACCCTGCACCTCCCACACCACCCAGAGTCTTGCCCTAAGACCCTGCCCCCTACCAAACAGCTCCAGGACCCTGCTGCAAGAGCCTGCACCCGCCCCAGGGCCATGCCTTACCCCCCTGCCCCCAGCCCCAGGCCCTTGCTCTAAGACCCTGCACCCTCCCACCCCCTGCCATGGCCCAAACACAGCCCCTGGAACCCATCTCCAGCACATCCCTGCCCACTGCCTGCCCCCTGCCTGTCCCCTGCCCCCAGCCTGCCTGCTGCCTGCCCCCTGCCCCCTGCCTGCCCGCTGCCTGCCCTTTGCCCGCTGCCCACTGTCTGTTCCCTGGCCCCTGCCTGCCCGCTGCCAGCCCGCTGCCCGCTGCCCGCTGCCAGCCCGCAGCGCGGTCCTCCAGCGCGCTCCTCCGGCCAGCAGAGGGCGGCGCGGGCGGGAGGTGCCCCTCTGGCGCGGGCCCCGCGGGGGCTCTCTGTGGCGAGCTCCGGTTCCGGCCCCGCTCCCCTTTGTGTGGGAGAAGATGGCGGCGCGGGCGGGCTTCCAGTCGGTGACTCCCAGCGGCAGCGGCGGCGGGGCCGCTGCCGGGGCTGGCGCGCTGGGCCCGGGCACGCCGGTACGCATGGGCCCGGCGCCGGGCCAGGGCCTGTATCGCTCGCCGCTACCGGGAGCCGCTTACCCGGTGAGGCGGGGGAGGGGCCGGCGGGGGCGCGCGGGCTGGCGTTGCGCGGGGCGGGGCGGGAGGCAGTGGGGGCGGCGGGGACGGGAGCAGCCCCTCCCGGTGGGCACTGGATCGGTTTTGTTCTTTCCCTAGCGCCCCGGAATGTTACCGGGCAGCCGGTTGGCGCCGCAGGGCCCCTCCATGGGGCCCCCCGGGTACGGCGGGAGCCCGGCGGTGCGACCCGGGATGGCTCAGGCCAGCCTGGATCAGGCTCGCAAGAGGCCGGCGCCGCAGCAGCTTCAGCAGGTGCAGCCCCAGGCTGTGCCTAACCGCAACCACAAGTAAGAGCCGGCGGGGGCGGCTCGGGGCACCGAGGGCATCCCGGGGCGGCTCGGGGCACCGAGGGCATCCCGAGGCCGGGGCACGGGAGCGTCGCCTCTCTCCCCGAAGGCCCCGCGGGAGAGGCCGGGTTTGGGGATCCGGGCAGGGACACACACCCCGCACACGCCCCCCACACACGCCCCCCACCGCCCAGAACCGGCCCTGAAATGGGGCCGGGCCGGGGCCGGGTGCGGGGCAGCGGCAGGGACAGGGCTGGCCGCAGCTCGCCGCACGTAGCGGCGCAGAGCTCTTCTCTTGGGCCGTGTGCTCGGGCTGCTCGTGGCTCCTTTGGGTGGCCAAAGGGGTCCTCAGCTCCTTGTGCAGCCCCTCGCGGGGAGGAGGGCTTGCAGCAGGGTAAAGAGCAGAGTTCTGCCACCGTGCTGGCAGCGACCCAGGGAACTGCTGCCTCGACTTCAAATGCATCTCCCGGACAGGTCAGCCCGGAGCTAATTGGGGCTGGAGAGAGGCTTTGGTTGGGGGTTCTGTCGGTTGGTCCTTTCCAACCCACTGCAGCCTCGTGTGAGCCCCCCCCCCCCCCTAGGGGCTGTGGAACCTTCTGCTGCTCAGGGCTCGGCAGTGCTGGAGGTCTGGGCAGGGGAATGCAGAACCTGCTGAGGGCAGAGGAGTGCCCCAGAGGGAGGGAACCTGGCATCCAGGAGCTGCCGAAGCCTCTCTGGAAGCAGAGAGCAGAGCATCCTCTCCCTCCCTCCTGGAAGGCTGCAGCTGGCTTGCAGAGGGTGGTTGCCATTTTAATGCCTCTCTGTCTGCCTCTTCTCCCTGGCAGTGCCAAGAAGAAGAAGATGGCTGACAAAATCCTGCCTCAGAGGGTGAGTGTGGGGCAGGGGCATGGCAGGGGCACAGCAGCCAGGGACAGGGGTGGGGCAGGGGTGGGGCAGGGTTGCAGTGGGGTGGGGCAGGGGTGGGGCAGGGGCATGGCAGGGTGGGGGTGGGGCAGGGTTGCAGTGGGGTGGGGCAGGGGTATGGCAGGGGCATGGCGGGGTGGGGCAGGGGCAGGGCAGGGGCACAGTGGGGTGGGGCGCAGCAGGGGTGGGGCGGGACAGGGGCACGGCGCAGCAGGGGCACAGCAGCGCTGGGCAGGGGCGCAGCAGCGGCGCAGCAGCGCAGGGCAGGGGCGCGGCAGGGGCGCGGCAGGGGCGCAGCAGCGCAGGGCAGGGGCGCGGCAGGGGCGCAGCAGGGCAGGGGCGCAGCAGCGCTGGGCAGGGGCGCAGCAGGGGCACAGCAGCGCTGGGCAGGGGCGCAGCAGTGCAGTGCAGCGGGGCGCAGCAGGGGCACAGCAGTGCAGTGCAGCGGGGCGCAGCGGCGCAGGGCAGGGGCGCAGCGGCGCAGGGCAGGGGCGCAGCGGCGCAGGGCAGGGGCGCAGCAGGGGCGCAGCGGCGCAGGGCAGGGGCGCAGCAGGGGCGCAGCAGCGCAGGGCAGGGACGCAGCAGCGCAGGGCAGCGGGGCGCAGCAGGGGCGCAGCAGCGCAGGGCAGCGGGGCGCAGCAGGGGCGCAGCAGCGGCGCAGGGGCGCAGGGCAGGGGCGCAGCAGCGCAGGGCAGGGGCTCAGCAGGGGCGCAGCAGCGCAGTGCAGCGGGGCGCAGCAGGGGCGCAGCAGCGCTGGGCAGGGGCGCAGCAGGGGCGCAGCAGCGCTGGGCAGGGGCGCAGCAGGGGCGCAGCAGCGCTGGGCAGGGGCGCAGCAGGGGCGCAGCAGCGCTGGGCAGGGGCGCAGCAGGGGCGCAGCAGCGCTGGGCAGGGGTGCAGCAGGGGCGCAGCAGTGCAGTGCAGCGGGGCACAGCAGGGGCGCAGCAGCACAGGGCAGGGGTGCAGCGCCGCCGGCTGCTGCCGGGGCCCAGGGCAGGGGCACAGCAGGGACGCAGTGCAGCGGGGCGCAGCGCCGCCAGGGCAGGTGCGCGGCGCAGCAGGGGCCCGGGGCAGGGGCACAGCAGGGACGCAGTGCAGCGGGGCGCAGCGCCGCCGGGGCAGGTGCGCGGCGCAGCAGGGGCCCGGGGCAGGGCTGAGCCTCCTTTGCGTTGCTGCCTGGCTCCAGATCCGGGAGCTGGTCCCCGAGTCCCAGGCCTACATGGACCTGTTGGCCTTCGAGAGGAAGCTGGACCAGACCATCATGAGGAAGCGCCTGGACATCCAGGAGGCCCTGAAGCGTCCCATCAAGGTAGGGCTGCAGGCCCTGCTGCTCCTCCTCTCACCTGCCCCAGGGGAGCCTGCCCTGGGGGCCCTCCACAGCTTCAGCAGTGGCCTGCAGGGGAGGGCTAATGGTTTGGACTTTACCACCACACTAAGAGCAGCTTGGCTCACTCAGTGGGAAGCAGATGGAAGCTGTCTTCCCAAGCCATAGCTGCACTCTGCAATGGGGTGCAGTGAATGTGTACAAAGATAGGGTAGGATGGAATTAACCAGGTTGGAAGAGCCCTCAGAGACCATCCAATCCAGCCTCTCACCCAGCACCATCTGATCAGCTCAACCATGGCCCCAAGGGCCTCATCCAGGATCTTCCTAAACACCTCCAGGGAGGGGGACTCCACCACCTCCCTGGGCAGCACATCCCAATGGTCAATCTCTCTATGATGAGCTTCTTCCTCACCTCCAGCCTAAACCTCCCCTGGCACAGCTTGAGACTCTGTCCTCTTGTTCTGGTGCTGGGTGAAGAGACCAACCCCCACCTAGCTCCAACCTCCCTTCAGGGAGGTGGAGAGAGCAATGAGGTCTCCCCTGAGCCTCCTCTTCTGCAGGCTGAGCAACCCCAGCTCCCTCAGCCTCTCCTCACAGACCCCTCCCCAGCCTTGTTTCCCTTCTCTGGACACCTTCAAGCCTCTCAGTGTCCTTCTTAAACTGAGGAGCCCAGAGCTGGACACAGGACTCAAGGTGTGGCCTCAGCAGTGCTGAGCACAGGGGCAGAGGGGAGGGGAACCTCACAGCTTCAGCAAGGGCAAGCACAGGGTCCAGCACCTGGGGGAGGAGCAGCTCCCTGCAGCAGTGCAGGCTGGGGATGGGGGGGGGGGGGGAAACCTGCTGGAAAGCATCTCCCTGGGGGGGGCTCTGAGCTGCTGTTTGTTCTCCAGCAAAAGAGGAAGCTGAGAATCTTCATCTCCAACACCTTCAACCCAGCCAAGTCGGACGCCGAGGACGGGGAGGGCACCGTCGCCTCCTGGGAGCTGCGGGTGGAGGGGAGGCTGCTGGAGGATGTGAGTCTGACAAACCCAACCCCAGGGGTGGCCTTTGAGGCTCTGCAGCTGAACCAAGCCAGTCCCTTGGTGTCTGAAGGTAGAGCCAGGGCCTTGCTCTCCTCCTCCTCCTCCATCTCTGTTCTCCGAGGAGTCTGATGGTGGCAAGGCCAAGAGCTCGGCTTGGAGCCCAGAGGGCGTCCCCAGGGCAGGGCAGGAGCGGTGCAGAGTCCTGGCAGCTCTCAGAATTGGTGCTCTGGGAGCCAGGGCACTTGTGTGGGACCTGTGCTGAGTGCTTGCATCCCTGCAGCTCGGTTTCAACTCCTCCTTTCCCTTCCTGGCTTTGGAACTGGACTTCCAGGCCTGGGCTTGGGTGCCTTTAGTTGTTGAGAGCTTGGGGAGGTGCAGGGTGGCTGTGCTTGAGCTCTCCTCACACTTCTCCTCCTGTGTTGCTTGCAGTCTGCTCTTTCCAAGTACGATGCCACCAAGCAGAAGAGGAAGTTCTCCTCCTTCTTTAAGTCTCTGGTCATTGAGCTTGACAAGGACCTCTATGGCCCTGACAATCACCTGGTGGAGGTGAGCTGCTGCTTGCTGGGTGGCCTCCAAACCTGGCTTGGTGGCTGAGGGGACCCCTGGGACACTGGGCGGGGGGGGGGAGGGGGATCCTTAGGGCTTGCACAAGTGGCTGGGAGCCTCTTGAGTCCTTACCTCAGCTTTCCCCCTGGTTTGCTGGAGCTCTGAACAAGTCAGCTCCAGCTTCCAGCTGGAGGTGGGCAGCAGCTGAATCGTCTGGAGGTGGTTGGGGCCTCAGGGTCAGCCTGGACAGGATGAGCTTCCAGGCTCCTTTTCACCCCCCCCTCCTTGCAAGCCTGGGAATTGGCTGGCAAGCTGCTTGGGTGCCAAGCAGGGGGAGCCCCAGGGGAGGCAGGCAGGGGGCTGCTGCTGAAGGCCCTCTCTGGTTGCAGTGGCACAGGACTGCCACGACCCAGGAGACCGACGGCTTCCAGGTGAAGCGGCCGGGGGACGTCAACGTGCGCTGCACCGTGCTGCTCATGCTGGACTACCAGGTAGGGAGCAGGGCTGGGGAGCACTGGGCCTGTGCTGCTGGCAGCTCTGCCTGCAGCCAGCTTGCCCTCCTCTGCCCTTGCTTTCAGCCCCCCCAGTTCAAGCTGGACCCCCGGCTGGCTCGGCTGCTGGGGATCCACACCCAGACCCGGCCGGTGATCATCCAGGCCCTGTGGCAGTACATCAAGACCCACAAGCTGCAGGACCCCCACGAGCGAGAGTTTGTCATCTGTGACAAGTACCTGCAGCAGGTAACAACAGCCTGGCTGCAGCCAGCCCCTGGCACAGCCCAGCCCAGCCCTGGCACCCCGCAGCTCTGCCTCCCCTCCTCACCCCCTCTCTTTCCGGCCCAGATTTTTGAGTCCCAGCGGATGAAGTTCTCGGAGATCCCCCAGAGGCTTCACGCCCTGCTGATGCCCCCCGAGCCCATCATCATCAACCATGTCATCAGGTGAGGCTGGGGAGCCCCCAGAGCCCATCAGCATCAACCATGTCATCAGGTGAGGCTGGGGAGCCCCCAGAGCCCATCAGCATCAACCATGTCATCAGGTGAGGCTGGGGAGCCCCCAGAGCCCATCAGCATCATCAGCCACCTCATGAGGTGAGGCTGGGGAGCCCCCAGAGCCCATCAGCCTCATCAGCCACCTCATCAGGTGAGGCTGGGGAGCCCCCAGAGCCCATCAGCATCATCAGCCACCTCATCAGGTGAGGCTGGGTACCCCCAGAGCCCCACCAGTATCATCAGCCACCTCATCAGGTGAGGCTGGGGAGCCCCCAGAGCCCATCAGCATCATCAGCCACCTCATCAGGTGAGGCTGGGTGCCCCCAGAGCCCCATCAGCATCATCAGCCACCTCATCAGGTGAGGCTGGGTACCCCCAGAGCCCATCAGCATTATCAGCCACCTCATCAGGTGAGGCTGGGGAGCCCCCAGAGCCCATCAGCATCATCAGCCACCTCATCAGGTGAGGCTGGGTACCCCCAGAGCCCATCAGCATTATCAGCCACCTCATCAGGTGAGGCTGGGGAGCCCCCAGAGCCCATCAGCATCATCAGCCATGTCATCAGGTGAGGCTGGGGTACCCCCAGAGCCCATCAGCATCATCAGCCACCTCATCAGGTGAGGCTGGGGTACCCCCAGAGCCCATCATCATCATCAGCCACCTCATCAGGTGAGGCTGGGGAGCCCCCAGAGCCCATCAGCATCATCAGCCACCTCATCAGGTGAGGGTGGGGGTTGGCAGGGGCCTCTGGGGACCAACCAGTCCAAGCCCCCTGGCCCAGCAGGGTCACCCACAGCAGGCTGCACAGGACATGGCCTGACCCTGACCCTCTTGCACTGGGGAGCCCTGAGCTGGAGCCAGGGTTCCAGCAGTGGCCTCAGCAGGGCAGAGCAGAGGAGAGCCTCTCCCAGCCTGCTGGCTGCACTCTTCCTGATGCACCCCAGGAGACCATTGGCCTTCTGGGGCCCCTTCTGGGGCCCTGGGCAACCTGTCCAGCAGGGCTGCCAGACCCTCTCCCACAGAGCTCCCTCCTGGAAGGGGATTCTGGTTTGCAGCAGCAGTGCCTCTGTCCCTGTCCTTCCCATGTCCCTCTCCTCCACCAGGCCCTCCCAGGATGCTGTCCTTGCATCACCCTTCTGGAGGGGGAAGCCTGCCTGGAGCAGCCTCCTGCTCCTTGTGCTGCAGGCCTCAGTGGGGCTTTGCTGCTTGGGGTCAGAGCTGAAGCTGAGCCCAGCCTGGCAGCTGCCTGCCCCCAGCCCAGGAGCTGCAGTCTGCTGCTGTCCTGAGCACTCACTGCAGCTCCTTTCCCCCTGGCTGCCTCCAGCGTGGATCCTAACGACCAGAAGAAGACAGCTTGCTATGACATCGATGTGGAGGTGGATGATACCTTGAAGACTCAGATGAACTCCTTCCTGCTTTCCACTGCCAGCCAGCAGGAAATTGCTGCCCTGGATAACAAGGTAGGAAGAGCTCCTCGGGGCTGGCCTCCTCCTGGCTGGGTGGAAAGGTCTGAAGCAGGAAGGGGGGGAGGGCAGGAGCTGAGCTGTGCTCTGCTGTGCACCTGAGAGCTGCAGTGTGGGGATCAGTGCTGGGCAGGGGGCTCCTGGGGGGCTGTTCAGAGGAGTGTGGCCAGCAGCAGGCTGAGAGAGGTCCTCTTCCTCTTCCTCCTCCTCCTCTGCCCTGGGGAGGCCACACCTGGGAGTCTGGGGGCCAGTTCTGGGCTCCCCAGTTCCAGAGGGACAGGGAACTGCTGGAGGGAGTCCGGGGGGGGGGGCTGGGAAGCTGCTGAGGGGGCTGGGGCAGCCCCGTGAGGAGGGGCTCGGGGGGGGGGTGGATCAGCCCCGTGAGGAGGGGCTCGGGGTGGGGGGTGGATCAGCCCCCTGAGGAGGGGCTGGGGGGGGAGTCAGCCCCGTGAGGAGGGGCTCTGGGGGGGAGTCAGCCCCGTGAGGAGGGGCTCTGGGGGGGTCGATCAGCCCCCTGAGGAGGGGCTGGGGGGGGGGTCAGCCCTCTGAGGAGGGGCTCTGGGGGGGCTCTCTGAAGCCAGGCTCCCAGCAGCTGACTCTGCCTGGACCTGAGGCTTTCACCCAACGCTTTGAGCCTCCTCCAGAGCAGGAATCTGGGAGCTGCAAACCCGAGCTGGATGTGGCCCAGGCAGGGAGGTGAAGAGCTGAGCTTCACCTGCAGGCTCTCCCCAGGCTGCTGAGCGCTGGCCCTGCTCAGCACCTCCCTGCCTGTGCCTCTGGCCCGCAGATCCACGAGACAATAGAGACCATCAACCAGCTGAAGACCCAGCGGGAGTTCATGCTGAGCTTTGCCCGCGATCCCCAGGGCTTCATCAACGACTGGCTGCAGTCCCAGTGCAGGGACTTAAAGGTGAGGGAGCTCTGCCTTGCCGGGAGGGTGGCTCCGGTCTCAGACCCTCATTAGAGCAGCTCCCACCGAGGGGAGAGCAGCAGACTCCTGCCCAGCAGGCAGGGCTGCAGCCGGAGCCCAGCCTCAGAGCCTGCCCTGGCTTGTGCTGAAGTGGCTCTGAGGACAGGGGAGGAGGTGTGGGAGGGCTCAGCCCAGCCTGAGCTGCACTCCCTCAGCTGCTGTGTCCTTTGTGCTCTCCAGACCATGACTGATGTCGTGGGGAATCCTGAAGAGGAGAGGAGAGCTGAGTTCTACTTCCAGCCCTGGGCTCAGGAAGCTGTCTGCAGATATTTCTACTCCAAGGTGAGTGGCTCCTTCTCCTCTGGGGGGTGTGCCACCTGGCAACCCTTGCTGGCAGTGGGAAGGGGCAGTGCCAGCCTGCCCCTGCAGGCACTGCTGATGCACCTGGGTCCCACAGAGCAGAATCCTGCCAGGGCTTGGGCTTGGAAGGGACCACAGAGGTCACCCAGCCCCACAGGGGGGGGCACCCCCCACTGGAGCAGGCTGCTCAAGGCCATGGCACAGAGTGGCACTCCTGGCAGGGCCAAGCTGCACCTGGGGGTGCTGCCAATGCAGCTTGGTCCTGCAGAGCTGAGCCACAGAATCACTTAGCCCCAGAAGCCCAGCATGGAGGGGTGGGAAGGGAGCTCTGGAGCTCCCCCAGTCCAAGCCCCCTGCTCCAGCAGGGCACCCACAGCAGCTTGCCCAGGGGCACAGTGCCCAGGAGGGGTTGGAAGCTCTCCAGAGAAGGAGACTCCACAGCCCCCCCCGGGCAGCCTGCTGCAGGGCTCTGCACCCTCACACCCCAGAAGTTTCTCCTTTTGCCTTCCAGTTTGTGCCTCTTGCCCCTTGTGCTGGCCCTGAGCACCCCTGAGCAGAGTCTGGCCCCAGCCTCTTGTGTCCCCCCCAGCTCCTTCAGCTCCTGCTGAGCATTGCTCAGAGCCCCTCTGGGGCTGCTCTGCTGCAGGCTCTCAGCCCCAGGGCTCAGCCTCTGCCCCCCCCGGCAGGGCTGCCCCAGGCCCCCCCCGGCAGGGCTGCCCCAGGCCCCCCCCGGCAGGGCTGCCCCAGGCCCCCCCCGGCAGGGCTGCCCCAGGCCCCCCCCGCAGGGCTGCTCCAGGCCCCCCCCGGCAGGGCTGCTCCAGGCCCCCCCCCCCCCCGGGCTGCTCCACCCCCCCCCCCCCGGGCTGCTCCAGGCCCCCCCCCCCCCGGGCTGCTCCAGGCCCCCCCCCCCCCGGGCTGCTCCAGGCCCCCCCCCCCGGGCTGCTCCAGGCCCCCCCCCCCGGGCTGCTCCAGGCCCCCTCCCCAGGGCTGCTCCAGGCCCCCTCCCCAGGGCTGCTCCAGGCCCCCCCCGGCAGGGCTGCTCCAGGCCCCCCCCCGGCAGGGCTGCTCCAGGCCCCCCCCGGCAGGGCTGCTCCAGGCCCCCCCCCGGCAGGGCTGCTCCAGGCCCCTCAGCACCTCCCCAGCCTCCACTGGAGCCTCTCCAGCACTTCCCTGACCCTCTTTAGGTTGGAGAAGGCCTTTAAGGTCGAGTCCCAGTTGGAGTTCTCTCTTCCCCCAGCTGGGTGCTGTGTTCCTTGGGTGCTGTGGGTGCTGCCCCCCCCCTGAGCCTGGCTCTGGCTTCTCTTGCAGGTGCAGCAGAGACGACAGGAGCTGGAGCAGGCCCTGGGCATCAGGAACACATAGGCTGCCCCTGGCCCCTCCTCTCCTCCCCAGCCAGGGGGCACCACAGCTGCTGCTGGAGACAGAGCTGAGGCTGTGCTGTTGAGGCTGACATCCTCCCACTCCAGCAGGGAGGCTTTGGCCCTGGGGAGGCCACTCCAGGGCAGCTGCTGGGGTGTGGCAAGCAGGACAGGCTCTGAGGAGCACACACTTCTACCTGATTCTCTTCCTGGACTGTTGGCCTTGCCAGGCTGGAGGCTGCCAGGAGCCTCCCTGTGGCTCTGCACTGCCTGCAGGGTCCCCAGCCCCGCTGCTGGCCTGGGGGCTTCCTCCAGTTCAGGAGCCACAGCCTCTCTCCCCCCCGCCCCTCCAACTAGCAGCTGGCTGGGGCTCACCTGAGCCCTGGAGCTGCTCCAGGGGGACTCCTGTGGGGCTGGGCCCTTCCCTGCCTCACTTCATAGCAAGGTGCCAGGGGCTGGAGGGGGCAGGATGCCAGGAGCTGAGATACCTCCCTGCCCTCCCTCCCTCCCTGGGGGGGTGCTGCTGCACTGGGCTGCCTCAGGCCACTGCTCCTTGAGGGATTCCTGAGCTGCCTGAGGATTGATTCTGCCCCCCCGGGCCCTTCCCCCTCTGCCCCTCTGGGCTGCAGCAGCTGCCTGGTGGTCTTGGGCAGGGGGTTGCAGGCTCATTCCTTGGGGACATTTCTCCTCTGTCACTTGTTGGGGGGGGGTGGGGGTGGTCCAGAGGCTTCTGGGGGGGTGGGGAGGGGGTGGATCTGGGGAGGGGAGGGTCCAGAGGCTGCTTGGGGTGTGTGGATCTGAGGGGGGGAGGACAGCCCCTGGGCACAGGCTTAGCTCCGGGCCTGTGTTGGAGGTTTCCACCCCGAAGCTCCTGTGGGTTGTAGTGCAGTGTTAGGTGTGGGGGGCTGCAGTGAGGGGGCTGCAGTGAGGGGGCTGCAGTGAGGGGCTGCAGTGAGGCCCAGCACAGGGCAGGAGTGTGCAAGTAGATGTTCCCCACCCTGGGGAGCAGCAGCCCAGCTGCCTCTTGCAGGGGGGGACTCAGTTCCTAGTGGGTTAGTAGGGCAAGGTGTGAGGGAGGAGCTTCTCCCCTGGATCTCAGCATTCCTGCTGGGGACTGGGATGAAACTGACTGGAAAGGTGGGCAGGGTTCCTGGGGGTGGCTGCCAGCCCCCTCCTCACCCTCACCCCCAGCTGGGGGTTGGTGGGAGGGTGGCTGTGGGGGTGGGAGCCTGCCTGGCCCTGCTCTGCCTCCCTGAGGTCTGTGAGTCACTGGCTCTCACCTTCCCTTCTCCTGTGCCCCCCTCCTGGGTGGCTCCTCCGTGGTTCTGGGGTGGGGGTCTGGGTGCTCAGGGGGAGGGCAGAGGGGAGGGAGCTGCTGGGGGCCCCTGGGGGCAGAGCAGGCTGGGGCAGAGCAGCTGCTGCTGGGCACCAACCGCCGAGGGCTCGGCCGTGGACCAAGATCTCTTTTGTACTGTATCCTCCTGTAGGCATCTCCCAGTTGGAATAAAAGTCTCCTGTGAAGGAAGCTCTCCCAGGAGCCTCTCCCTGCCCCTGCCCTGCCTGTGCTGTGCCCAGCAGCCAGCACCACAGCTGACCTGGAGCCCTTTCTCCTGTGCCCACAGGATGCTTTCCCGCAGCAGCTGCCCTGGATCCATGGAAGGGGTTGGGGTGGAAGGGACCTTGAGGAGCAGCCAGGGGCAGGGACCCCTCCCACCAGCCCAGGCTGCTGCAGGCCTCACCCAGCCTGGCCTGGAACACCTCCAGGGAGGAGGCAGCCACAGCCTCCCTGGGCAGCCTGCTCCAGCGTCTCCCCACCCTCACTGGAAAGAATTTCTTCCTCCTTTCCAGTCTCAATCTCCTCTCTCCCAGCTCAAAGCCCTTGCCCCTCGTCCTGGCACTCCCAGCCCTTGTCTGAGTCCCTCCCCAGCTCTCCTGGAGCCCCTCCAGGAACGGGAAGGCTGCTCTGAGGTCTCTTTGGAGCCCTCTCCCGGCTGAACAACCCCAACTCTCTCATCCTGTACCCACAGGGGAGCCTCTCCAGCCCTCTGGCCTCCTGGCCTCCTCTGACCCCTCTCCAGGTCCTCCTTGTGCAGGGGGCCCCAGGACTGGAGGCAGTGCTTCAGCTGGGGTCTCAGCAGAGCCCGGGGGCAGGGGCTGCCCTGCCTGTGCTGCTGCAGCCCGGGACACAGCTGCCTGCTGGGCTGCCAGGGCCCGTGGCTGATGCCCCCTTGTGTGCTGGCCTGGGCTGGCACAGGCTCCTCTCCAGTTCTTGTGGAAACAGAGCCACGAGGGGCAGGAGGCTGCAGAGAAATTGTGCTTCATATCTTGGCCTTTTATAGGGAGCCTCTCCTGGAGGGAGCTCCTGCCTCAGCCTGCTCAGCCTCTGCAAAGGGCTCAGACCTGGGAGCACTGGGCCTTGGTGCCCAGGCTGCTGCTGCCAGCTGGGCAGCCCCAACCCCTTGCCTGGCAGTGCCCCCCAGGGCAGCTGGGCAGGGTCTGGAAGGGAACTGTGGCAAAAAGGCTGCATCCAGGGGCTTCCAAACACTGCTGAAGGGAAGGAAGGATCCTGTGTGGGGAGAACAAGGCACAGAAGCACTGAGTGGCTTTGCTGGGAGAAGAGCTTGGAGCTCACCCAGTGCAAGCAGTCTGCAGCCCTGCCAAGGCTGACCCAAGGCCCTCAGCCACACCAGTGGCTTTGAAACCCCTCCAGGGATGGGACCTCCACCACCTCCCTGGGCAGCCTGTCCCAAGGCCTGGCCACTCTTGCAGGGCAGAAATTGCTCCTCATGTTCAACCTAAGCCTCCCCTGGGGCAGCTTCAGGCCAGTGTCCTCTCCCTTGTTCTTTGGGGGAAGAGCCCAAGCCCCAGCTGGCTGCAGCCTCCTCTCAGGGAGCTGCAGAGAGCCAGGAGGTCTCCCCTCAGCCTCCTCCAGCCTCAGCTGCTCCTCCCCAGCCCCTTCCTCAGCTCCTTGCCCTTCTCTGGCCCTGCTCCAGCCCCTCAATGACCTTCTTGGAGTGAGGGGCCCAGAACTGACCCCAGCATTCCAGCCGCGGCCTCCCCAGTGCCCTGTCCGGGGCACAATCGCTTCTCTGGGTCAGCCTCAAGGCGGTGAGATGAGGACAGGAGCGGGGCCGGGGCTCTGCAGCCGGCGGGGCCGTGGCTGTCCCCTGGAGGGGCAAAGGGAGAACAAAAGGATTGGAGGCAGGAGGAGGAGGAGGAGAGGCTCCGCAGGCACCGCTCCTGCCTCCGCCGGGCGTCGGGCTCAGCCCTGTCACCTTTTCACCGGGACAGCCGCTCGCACCTGCAGCCCCCGGAGCCGTGCCCGGGCCAGCGGCCGGCGCTGCCCGCTCGGGGCCGAGGCGGAGCCGGGGGCGGACCGGGGCCGCCCCTGCTCCGGGTGGCCCTGAAATAGCGGCGGGGCTGGGCGCCGCGCAGTGCCCGGGCTCCCCGCACCATGGGTGGTGGCAAGAAGGTTTGCATCGTGGGCTCTGGCAACTGGTGAGTGCCCTGCGCCCGCCCGCCCGCCCGCTGCCCGGCTCGGGGCGCGGCGCCGTCCCCGTCCCGCCCGGCGCTGCCAGCCAGCGGTTCGGCCCCCGGTGAGCTGCGGTGCGCCGGGCGAAGTGCCGCTGCCGGCAGCCTCGGCGCCCGCTCTGCAGCTCCGCCGTGCCCACGCAGGGGCTCCGCCATCGCCAAGATCGCCGGCAGCAACGCGGCGCGGCTCGGCACCTTCCAGCCGCAGGTGACGATGTGGGTGCTGGAGGAGGAGGTGGGCGGCCGGCGCCTCACCGACATCATCAACACGGAGCATGAGAACGTCAAGTACCTGCCGGGCCACAAACTGCCTCCCAACGTGGTGAGTCCGGGCACCGGCAGCCGGTGAGAGGCAATGAGCACCTCTGCCGGGAGCTGCCGGCAGCTCCGCGCAGGCAGGGGATGCACCGAGCTGCACCGAGCTGCACCGAGCTGCACCGAGCTGCACCGGACTCGATTTCACCCTCCCTGTGACCTTGGTCTGCGCTTGGCGGAGCCTCGGCCCTGGCTGCTCTCACTGCCCACCTTTGGCCCTGCTCCGGCATCCCTCAGCCTGGGCTTGAGGCCATGCGGCTGCAGCCGAGCTGGCAGCCAGCCGAGAGCCCTTGGGGGCTGCTGCCCCCATGCCTGGCACTCAGCCCCTCGCTGGCACTGCCATGCTGGGGTGCCCAGAACAGCCCCAGCTCCTCCCAGCACTTCTGTGGGATCAGCTCAGGCTGCTCTGCTCCCCAGCCCCAGGGGGACCTCAGGGCAGCGACTTTGTGCCCTTCCTTCCCTTCCAGACGTTCCTCTCATGTCCCTTGTCCCCTTTGTCCTGGGCTCAGGACACATCTCACTGCTCAGCCAGAGGCACAGGGCCCTGATGCCAGTCACACTCACCTCAGGTGGCAGAGGCAGACCTACTGAAAGCCTGTGCTGGGGCTGACATCCTCCTCTTCGTGGTGCCACACCAGTTCATTGCCAAAGTCTGTGACCAGCTCAAGGGCCACGTGAAGAAGGAGGCTGTTGGGATGTCTCTCATCAAGGTGTGAGCGGGAGCCTGGCCTGGGCAGCTCGCAGGGCACCGGCCCGGGGGGGCTTGGCTGGAAGCAGCCTGGCATGGAGGGGCTGGGGGCCGAAAATGGAGGTGTGGGGAGGGCGTGGGAAGTGGGGCAGAGTCCTTGTGGGGAGTTGGGGGGGAGCAGGGGGATCTCAAGGGCTCTGAGGGGTGGGGTGCAGCCGAGCACTGGGGAGGGGGCTGCTGGGACGAGAGCTGCAGCATTGCAGCGCAGGCAGGGCAGGAGTGAGGCGGGAGGCCAGGCCGGCAGCGGGGCAGGTGCTCATCTCTGCCCCTGGTCCTCTCCCCAGGGGGTGGACGAAGGACCACAGGGGCTGAGGCTGATCTCAGACATCATCCACGAGAAGCTGGGCATAGAGATGAGCGTCCTGATGGGAGCCAACATCGCCAGCGAGGTGGCAGAGGAGAAGTTCTGCGAACCACCATCGGTGAGGAGCCTCCAGCCCTCCCCCCTGGCAGCCTTCCTCTCTAAGGAGCAGGGGGAGGCAGAGGGCTGAGCCTGGTGCAGCTCCAGCCGCTGCTGCTGCCTTGGGCATCCAGCCCTTTCTCCCTGTGGAGGCAGCAAGGCTCGGGGCGGGGGGCTGGGTGAGCTCGGGGTGGGGTTTGCTCCCTCCCTGCAGGGCAGGGTCTGAAAGTTCTGCCAGCATGGCTCCTGCAGCAGGCAGCTTGCTGGGCACACACTGAAGGCTGGGCACCAAAAGGCCCTTCAGAAACCGAGTTCCTGCCTTCATTTCCTGGGGCTCCAAGGGACATCCACCTTGGGTCTCCTCTCCCTGCCAGCCAGGGCCGCTGCAAAGTTCATCTGGTGGCTGCTGCTGGGAGCAGCCCTGCAGGCTGTGGATCCTGCACAGCAGCCAAAACCCAACAGAGCAGTTTGCTGAGTTAGAAGTGGGGGGATTCAAAGTGTCTGTGTTGGGAACAAAGGCAAAGAGGCCATGGAGGAGGCTGCAGAGCCTGGGGAGGTGCAGCCACATCCTGCTCCTCTCTCCGCAGTGCTCCTGCGCAGGACCCTGCGGCCCCCAAACCTCCACAGGCGAAGCTCTGGAGGTGCTTTGGGTGCCCTGGGCCTGGTGTTCCTGTCCTGCTTGACACAGCAGGAGGGAACTGTCCTCATCTCCTGGGGAAAGTCCAAGGCTGGACCTTGCTTGCCTGGCAGCCACCTCGTGCTTGGCACATGGAGCACCCATGGGTTGGGTTCCTCCTCTCCTAACTAAGGGCAGGAGAAGAGGAAATGGCCTCAAGTTGAGCCAGGGCAGGCTGAGGTTGGACATCAGGAGAATCTCCTTCCCCCTGAGTGGAACAGGCTGCCCAGGGAGGGGATGGAGTCTCCAGCCTGGAGGGGCAGCTGTGGCACTCTGAGCCATGGCTTGGTGGCCGTGGGGGTTGGTGGATGACCTGGGAAGGGCTTTTCCAGCCCTGGTGGTTCCGTGGTTCTTGCTGCACCACCGGGCAGGAGAGCAGCTCAGTCCCACCTTTGGCTGCCTCCCATCACCATCCTCCCTGCTCCTTTGCCTCATCAGGCTGCAAGAACCTGGAGCATGGGCAGGAGCTGAAGGAGCTGATGCAGACCCCAAACTTTCGGGTGACAGTGGTGAAGGAAGCTGACACCGTGGAGATCTGTGGGGCCCTCAAGGTGGGTGAGCTGCCCCCTGGGGGCTGCGGGGCCTGAGGCTCTCCAGGGCCCTGCTGGGAGCGCAGGGGAGGAGCTGCCAGCCGGGTGAGCCCCGCTGGGCGCTACCCTGTGGCACAGGGAGCTGTGGATGGGTCTCGCTGGGCTGCGTGCAGGGATGATGCTCGCTGGCACAGAGTGCAGCCAGGGCTTGGGAAGCTCACAGGGACACTGTGTCCTGCACTGGGAGTGGGGTGGCCAGCAGGACCAAAGCAGGGGTGGTCCCCCTGGACTGGGCACCCCTGGAATCCTGGGCTCAGCTCTGGGCACCTCACTGCCAGGAAGGACTTTGAGGGCTGGGGCAGGGCCAGAGGAGGGCAACGAAGCTGGGGAAGGGTCTGGAGAGCAGGGGAGGAGCAGCTGAGGGAGCTGGGGGGGGCGTCCAGCCTGGAGAAAGGGAGGCTGAGGGGAAACCTTGTGGCTCTCTTCAACTGCCTGAAAGGGAGGTTGGAGCCAGGTGGGGATTGGTCTCTTCTCCCAAGGAACAAGGGAGAGGACAAGAAGAAATGGCCTGAGGTTGCCCCAGGGGAGGTTCAGGTTGGGCATCAAAAGAAGCTTCTTCACTGGAAGGGGTTCCCAAAGCCTGGCACAGGCTGCCCAGGGAGGTGGCTGCATCCCCACCCCCGAGAGGGTTCAAAGCTGCAGAGCTGTGGCGCTGAGGGCCGTGAGCAGCCTGGGCAGAGCTGGTTGGGCTGGATGAGGCTCACCGAAGAGTTTCAGGGGCTGGAAGGGGACCTCGAGAGATCCTCTGGCTTGGAGGTCTCCTCCAGCTCAGAGGATTTGATGACCCTCTGGCCACGGCACAGCTCTGAGCAGCTCCCTCCACGCCGCTGCTGCTGCCTTGCAGAACGTCGTGGCCGTGGGGGCAGGGTTCTGCGACGGCCTCGGCTACGGAGACAACACCAAGGCTGCCGTGATCCGCCTGGGGCTGATGGAGATGATTGCCTTTGCCAAGCTCTTCTGCAAGGGCCCTGTCACCTCCTCCACCTTCCTGGAGAGCTGTGGGGTCGCAGACCTCATCACCACCTGCTACGGCGGCCGCAACCGCAGGGTGGCCGAAGCCTTCGCCAGGACCGGGAAGGTGAGCGGGGAGCGGAGCAGCAGCCCCGAGGGGTCCTGTGCGGAGCAGGGGGGGACCCCAGCAGCCCCGAGGGGTCCTGTGCGGAGCAGGGGAGACCCCAGCAGCCCCGAGGGGTCCTGTGCGGAGCAGGGGGGGACCCCAGCAGCCCCGAGGGGTCCTGTGTGGAGCAGGGGGGACCCCAGCAGCCCCGAGGGGTCCTGTGTGGAGCAGGGGGGACCCCAGCAGCCCCGAGGGGTCCTGTGCGGAGCAGGGGGGACCCCAGCAGCCCCGAGGGGTCCTGTGCAGAGCAGAGGGGGACCCCAGCAGCCCCGAGGGATCCTGTGTGGACCCCAGCAGCCCCGAGGGGTCCTGTGCGGAGCAGGGGAGACCCCAGAAGCCCCGAGGGTCCTGTGTGGAGCAGAGGGAACCCAGCAGCCCCGAGGGGTCCTGTGCGGAGCAGGGGGGGACCCCAGCAGCCCCGAGGGGTCCTGTGCTGAGCAGGGGGGGACCCCAGCAGCACCGAGGGGTCCTGTGTGGACCCCAGCAGCCCCGAGGGGTCCTGTGTGGAGCAGGGGAGACCCCAGCAGCCCCGAGGGGTCCTGTGCTGAGCAGGAGGGGACCCCAGCAGCCCCGAGGGGTCCTGTGTGGAGCAGGAGGGGACCCCAGCAGCCCCGAGGGGTCCTGTGTGGACCCCAGCAGCCCCGAGGGGTCCTGCAGGGACTGCCCAGTGGCACAGCCTGGCTCCAGGGAGGGAGCTTCAAACTACATCCCCTGGGCAACCTGTCCCAGTGCTCAGCACCCTCCTGGTGCAGAACTGAGGTCCAGCCTAAATCTGCCCTGCTCCGGTTTCAATCCACTGTCCCTCATCCTGTCCCCCCCCCCCCCAAGCCCTTCTGAGCCGCTCTGCCTCTGTTGGGTCGTTTCAGCCCCTCGAGCAGCTGGAGCAGGAGATGCTGAATGGGCAGAAGCTGCAGGGCCCCCAGACGTCCGCCGAGCTGCAGCGCATCCTCCAAAGCAAGAATGCGGTGGAGAAGTGAGTGCCGCCCCCTCCCCTCCCGCCGGCTCCCCTGGGCCGGGCCGGGCCGGGGGCTGCCCTGCCGCTGCAGGAGGGGGAACCTCCGCGAATCGCACGGGGTTGGGTTGGGTTGGAAGGGACCTCAAAGCTCAGCCAGCTCCAACCCCCCCCGCCGCGGGCAGGGACCCCTCCCACCAGCCCCGGGCTGCTCAGGGCCTCATCCAGCCTGGCCCTGAACGGCTCCAGCTGCCTGTGCCGGGCTCTGCCCATCCTTGGTGTCTCTCTGCTCAGGTCACTCTGCAGTGCCCACCTCCAAGCAGCTGGGCAGGAAGGGGCTGCCGAGGCACTGTGCCACCAGCTCCTGCAGCAGCAGCAGCAGCAGCAGCTGGGGTGCCAGGGCGAGCAGTGACTTCGCTCCTCTGCCCGCAGGTTCCCCCTCTTCACAGCCGTGTACAGGATCTGCTACGAGGGCAAACCTGTCACTGACATCATCAAGTGCCTGCAGAACCACCCTGTGCACATGTGAGGGGGCCCTGACCCTGCTGGGATGGGTGCAGAGCCCCTGCCCACACCCTCTGGCCCTGCTGCCGCAGCAGCTTCGTGAGCAGGGAGGATCTCCTGGCATCCTCTGCAGTGCTGGGAGGGCAGAGCTCCCCTGGCTCAGCCCAGGACGCTGCCAGCCTGAGCCTGGCGCCAGCACAGAGGTACCTGCTGGTCTCCCTCTCTCTTTGAAGGGCTCATCTAGCTTCTGCTGCTCTCAGCTTGGCCCTCAACAGGGCTGAGCATCTTCCTCTCTTCTCCTTTCTCCTGCCGCGGTGGCTTCAGTTCTCAGAAGGTCTCTGCCAGCTCACCTGGACGCACAGGGGCGGTGCAGGAGGCACTGCCTGGGGGGGGGATGAGCTCTGCTGCTAGCCCCACAGGGCCACTCTGCATGGTCCCAGCCCTTTCCTGCTTGCTGCTGTTGCTTTGGGCCCCAGTGTCCCGTGGGGAGGGCACAGCTCCCTGCCAGGCTGCCTGAAGCTCCTGGGGGGCTTGCAAAGGGGCTGGGACAGGCTGCTCAGGGATGTGGTGGGAGCCCAAGCCCCTGCAGGCAGTCAAGATCAGCCTTGATCCCAGCCCTGGGCAGCCTGCTCTAGCTGGAGGTGTCCCTGCTGACTGCAAGGGGGGGGGTTGGACCCCCTTGGAGGGTCCCTTCCAGCCCAGTGCAGCCAGGAAGGCTTCTGTGCCACCCTGCCCTGTGCTGCTGCCCCACGGTGTGGCTGAAGCTCTGTGTGTGAGAGGCAGCCCCAGAGGGAGACTTCAGAGTCTGTTTGGTCAGCTGTTTGTGCTCTCTCAGTCAAACGTCCTCCCCCCTGCCCCCCGGGGAACTCCCCTGCTGGCACAGCTCTGCCTGTGCTAATTCTGTGCCCACAGACTGTGCCTGGGCAGCCTTTCCCCCTCCTGGCACTTTGTCCTCTGGCTTGGCTTCAGCAGTGCAGGGACCAACTGCCCCAAAGTCTTACTGAGCAGCCTGGGGGCTGTGGAGCCCCTGGCAGAGCAGCTCCTTGCTTTTGGGTGAAGGATCCACAGCAGCTTTCTGCCTTCCCTCTGCTCCAGCCTGTGCCTTAGCCTGGTCTTTGCTTCCCCTGCCTGTGGCTTCCCAGGAGCAGGTCCCCCACTTCCCTCCTGCTGCTGCCCCTCCTGGGGGGGGCTGGGGAGTGCCCTGAGGCACAAGGGGCAGCAATGGACACGAGAGGGACACGAGGAGCCCTCCAACATCACCACAGGGGACAGAGGTCTCCTGCCTTGCCCTGTGCCCTTGGAACCTGCCCTTTGCTCAGCTGGCTGCCACCTGCCTCTCCCTGGGCCTCTGGAGCTCTGCTCCTGTTTGCTCAGGCCAGGGGTGGCCAGCAGGTCACTGACCCTCTCTGGACCGGCAGAAGGGAGATGCTCCCTCCCCCACCTCCCCCCCCCCCCCAACTCTGGCTGCTGCTGCTGCTGGGTCTCTGACCAGCAGTGGACTCTTGGATCGTTTAAAGCAATAATAAACCTGGAGAGGAGAAGGAACCACCCCCCCCAGGCTCTGCTGCGTCGCCCTCCTTGGGCTGGTGCCTGCTGGACTGGCTGAGGAGTGCAGAGCAGGGCACTGAGAGCTCCCTGCTGGCTCTGCAGCCTCCTGTGCTGCCCCAGAAACACCAAGGATGGCTCTGCAGGTCGCTGCAGGTCGCTGCTCCGTCACACCGTGTCCCCCCCCCGCCTCCCCCTGCTTCTTCCCACCCTTCAAGTTTGGCTGTGGGCTGAGACTGAGCAGGGAATCAGAATCCAAACTCTTTCTACCCGGAGCCTGCAGGGGCTGGGACCCCCACCGTGCTCCACGACCCCCCAGGGCCTCCCCTTCGCTGATGCCTTGGCTCCTTGGGACCTGCTGCGTGGTTTTATTCCCCCCCCCCCCCCCCCCCGCAGCTGCTCTCCCTGCTCCTGCCTCGTCCCTGCCTGCCTTTGAAATGCATCTGGCACCGAGTGACCTTTCCAGGGCTCAGCCCTGGGCTCAAGCCTCTTGCTAGGGGAATTTAATCTGCTGGCACTGCAGTTGCTTCTGGGCCTTTTATTAGACTCTCTCTCACCGGGCACCCCACGACCTTTAGAGTCAATTGAGCTATTGTGCAGAGAGTAGCCAGCAGCAGCCTCCCCTGAGGCTTGGAGGGAGGAGAAAGGAAAAGGGATCCTGCAGGGCTGCCACCACTCCTGGCTGCCTTTGCCTTGAAGGGTTGCAGGCATCCCCAGTTTGAGCCTTTGGCTCCTGCAGGAGAGAGAGAGGGACCCTGAGCTCTCTCCCCCTTCAGCCCCCTGCAGTCTCCCTCCTGGGCTTGAGCCTGCCTGGAGCTGCAGCAGGGTCTGGAACTGTGCTTTGGACTCGCATTTGGCTGTGGCCTCCTCTGCTGTGGGAGGCTGGAGGTGAGGAGAAAGCTCTTCCCAGAAGGAGTAAGTGGCCACTGGGATGTGCTGCCCAGGGAGGTGGTGGAGTCCCCATCCCTGGAGGTGTTCAAGAAGGGATTGGATGTGGCACTTGGAGCCGTGGTTGAGCTGTCAGGAGGTGCTGGGGGATAGGTTGGACTCGATGAGCTCTGAGGTCCTTTCCAGCCTTATTGATTCTGTGATTCCAGGGCTTTGTGCATCCCTCCTCACCTGGGTGCTGCTCCTGGCAGTGCCCTGCAGGCCCTCCCAGCACTTGCTGCGGGCCCCAGGTCTCACCTGGGGGTGGCCATGCAGGACCCTCTGGCTTTTAGGCAGCCCACAGCTTGCACTGGTGCTGGAGCTATAAAAAGTCTTCCCTTTGCCATTTGGAGTTATGTTCTGCAGCCTCAGCACATCCAGGCTCTGCAGGGCTCTGCAGCCTCGGGGAGCTGCTGCTGTGCAGCAGCCTGGGGAGGGGATGAGGGAAAGCAGCCTCAGAGGAGAGCCCTGGGAGCAGAGCAGGGCTGTGCCAGCACCGTCACAGCCAGCAGGGAGCTCAGCCTCCCCAGGGCATCCTGAGGGAGGCTCTTGGGCTGTGCACACAGGCTCAGGCCCTCAGCCAGGGCCTCATGGGTGCAGAGCTGCACCACCCCCTGCCCACAGCTGCACCATGCCCTGTCCAGAGCTGCTCCATGCCCTGCCCAGAGCTGCACCACCCCCTGCCCACAGCTGCACCACCTCCTGTCCAGAGCTGCTCCATGCCCTGCCCAGAGCTGCACCACACCCTGCCCACAGCTGCACCACCTCCTGTCCAGAGCTGCACCACCCCCTGCCCACAGCTCCACCACCCCCTGCCCAGAGCTGCACCACCCCCTGCCCAGAGCTGCTCCATGCCCTGTCCAGAGCTGCACCATGCCCTGCCCAGAGCTGCACCACCTCCTGCCCACAGCTGCACCATGCCCTGCCCACAGCTGCACCACCTCCTGTCCACAGCTGCACCACCCCCTGTCCACAGCTGCACCACCCCCTGCCCACAGCTCCACCACCCCCTGCCCAGAGCTGCACCACCCCTGCCCACAGCTCCACCACCTCCTGCCCAGAGCTGCACCACCCCCTGCCCACAGCTCCACCACCCCCTGCCCAGAGCTGCACCACCCCCTGCCCACAGCTGCACCACCTCCTGTCCACAGCTGCACCACCCCCTGCCCAGAGCTGCACCACCCCCTGCCCACAGCTGCACCACACCCTGCCCACAGCTGCACCACCCCTGCCCAGAGCTGCACCATGCCCTGGGCAGAGCTGCATCACCCCCTGTCCAGACCTGCACCATGCCCTGCCCAGAGCCGGGGACAGGCAGGGGCGGGGAGCAGGCAGAGTTCCGGGGCGCGCCGGAGCTACAGGCGCTGCGGTGCCACCTCCCCCTCGCCAGGGGGCGCCGCCGCGTCCCCAGCGTCGCTCCCCGGCGGCTCGCACTTCCCAGCATGCGTCGCGGCCGGCCACGTGACGAGCGGGGCGGGGCGGCGGCCGGAAGCTGAGCGCCGGCCAGGAGCGGAGCGCCGCGGAACGGCGCCAGCGGAGCCCGAGGCGCAGGTACGGGAGCGGGGCTCGAGGGAAGGCTGATCCCTGCGGGACGAGGCCGCGGAGGGTGCGCTCCCGGCCCCGCCGACCGCCGCCTTGTGTTGCAGGCGCAGCCATGGTGTCCGGCAAGCAGCTGGCGGACTTCGGCTACAAGGCCTTCTCCGGCTCCATGCTGCTGCTGACGGTGTACGCCGGGTACCTCTGCGGCGTCCGCTACCAGCGCATCCTCCAGCGCCGCCAGGAGAGGCAGGCCGCGGCCGGCCCTGACAACTGATGGCAGACGAGGACCCGCTACCGCCTAATCCCGGCTGGCGATGGCGCCGGGGAACGGCGCCGAGGAGTCCCCGGGCTGGGGGAGGAGGTGGAGAACAATAAAAACGCTGTGAAAAGCTGCGGGTGTGGCGTGGGGGCTGTCCGCGACTTTGCGCCGCAACCGGCACCGAGCTGGGCGCTGCTCTGCTTGCAGAGGAGTCCTCGGCGGCAGCGCCTGGGCTGGCAGCTGAGCGGCTGCGAAGGACCGAGGAGATGGCAGGGGCGGTACATGGGGACTGGAGGGGACCTCTGGAGCTCACCCCGTCCAATCCTCCCGGTCCGGCAGGGCACCCACAGCAGCTTGCGCAGGCGCACAGCGAGCCAGGGGCTTTCGGAATCCCTGTAGAGGAGACTCTGCAACCTCTCTGGGCAGCCTGCTCCAGGGCTCCAGCACCCTCACACCAAAGAGGTTTCTCCTCCGGTGTTCCAATTTGTGCCCTTTGCCCCAGCACTAGGCACCACTGAGCAGAGTCTGGCCCCTAGCCTCTTGCACCAGTTAGCTCTTGCTGAGCATTGCTCAGCTCCCCTCGGGGGCTGCTCCAGGCCCCTCAGCATCTCCCCAGCCTCCAGTGGCTTTCCTCCAGTAGTTTCCTGTCCCTCTTGAACTGGGCAGCCCAGAACCAGCCCCAGTCCTCCAGCTGTGGCCTGCTGTAGTTTTCTCACGCTGCAAGGCAGCAGCCAAGCTTCTGAAGCATCTTTTAATCAGAGATAAGAGTAAACAATGGTATAAAATGGTAACAACTGAAGAAGGTTCCACAATTCTGCTCCTGACCTGACCCATAGCTCTTCCATTGCCCCCAAGTACCATTGAGTAAAAGAAGGAGAAGCAAAGCCTGGGGCTGGGGGGGGTGGCTGCTTTCCCAGCAGAGGGATTCCTCCACGTGGTTGCAAAAGAAGATCAGAGCAGCAACATTCACTTCTGTCTTGGAGACAAGCAGGACTGAAACACCTCATTTGGGGGGGGCAAGTTAAGCACAGTTCACCCAGTACTGCTCCACACACACACACACACACCCCAGCTCAAGTCCTGGCTTAGCCAGCTGGATCCAGTAGGTCCTAGGGGGGAAAAAAAAGGAAGTCTTCAAAACCCACAACTTGCAAAAGAAGAACAGCAACCAGCACGATTTAAAAAGGCAGAGTGAGAGCTGGCTTAGGGGCAACAATCAACCCACTCCCCCACTGCAGGAGGCTGGAGTCAAGGCTTCAGAGGGGTTTGCAGCACCAAAACAGGCAGCAAAGGCTGGCCTGGTCCCTCCTGACAGCAGAGAGAGAAGCTGTAACCTCCTCAGCTGGTAGCACCCTGGTGGCAGGCTGGGACGCTCCTGTCGCGGCCGGCTGGGGCAGAGCTCGCTGCAGCAGCCAGGGGGAGAGGCTCTGCTGCAGCCACAGGGAGAACCACAGGACCACCTGCACCACCAACCCCCCTCCACGTTCTCCATGCTCTTTAAGTGGCTTCTGGAATGCATCAAGGAGATCCACTGAACCTTGTGCTGGAGCAAGCCGTCAGCACCAGGCCCCCTCCCGGGGCCAGCAGCCAGCCCAGCCCGAGCTGGCCCTGCCTGGAGTCGCTCCCAGGTGAAAAACCACTTGGTCACAGACAAAAGAACCTCTGCAAACATCAATGGGACAAAAGGCTGAAGTACAAAAACGGCTCCAGGTGAGATCTGCAGCTTCATTTCTACCCCAAGTCGTTGGCTTTCTCCCTTCTGTTGTGCAAAGCCTCTGACAGGGTCTGGACTGTGCCCATTTCAGGTCTGCTGGAGGTCCCTGGGGGAAGGGTATCTTGATTAAAGATCACTTGGGAATGTGGAGCTCAACACATCTAGACACTGAAAGAGAAGTTTGTGTCTGCTCAAGGCCAGCCCAAGGCCTCAGTCCTCTTCTGCCCACTGGCCAGCAGCCACGTGGCCGTTGCTGGGGTTGGAGCCGTTGCTGGAGGTGCTGAGAGCTCCTTTGGTGCTGCTGCAGGTCCCCTCCTCCTCCTCAGAGCTGCTCTCCACGTCACTGCGGTCATCTTTGGAGACCTGAGAGTGGCAATGGAATTGAGGAGTGGCAAGGTGGAAAACATGGACAGAGAACAGCAGTTAGAAGGCTCTGCCCCAGGCTTCAGTCAGCTTCCACCTTCCCCTCCTCCACTTCCCTTTGCCATTTGGCCCTGAGGCACTTGGAAGCTCCAGGAGGAATCTGTCACCACCCACAGAGTGCAGAGCAGACACTGGAAAGGGCACTGTGGGAGTATCAGTTCCACTTCCAACCAGTCTGCCCTTCCTGAGTAGCCTGAAAGGGGCCTGCAGGAAAGCTGGGGAGGGGCTTCTGCCAAGGGCTGGTAGTGAAAGGAGCAATGGAGTGAAGCTGGAAGAGCAGAGATTGAGGCTGGAGATGAGGAGGAATTCTTTGGAGTGAGGGCTGGGGAGGAGCAGCTGAGGGAGCTGGGGGTGTCCAGCCTGGAGGAGAGGAGGCTGAGGGGAGACCTCCTGGCTCTCTGCAACTCCCTGAGGGGAGGCTGGAGCCAGGTGGGGGTTGGGCTCTTCTGCTAGGCAACAAGGAACAGGACAAGAGGAAGCGGCCTCAGGTTGCCCCAGGGCAGGTTTAGGTTGGACATCAGAAGAAACTTCTTCCCTGAAAGGCTTCTCAAAGCCTGGCACAGGCTGCCCAGGGGACTGGCTGTCTGACCCCACCCCTGGGGGCTCTCAAGGCTGCAGAGCTGTGGTGCTGAGGGCTGAAAGATCTCCAACCAAAGGGATTTTATGATCAGTTGGTGCCATGACCAAGCCCCATGTTTTATAGAGAACACTGTGTCCTGCAGGGACCTGTTTGAGCCTTGAACGATGAGGCAGCTCAGCTGATCAGGCTCCTGTCTGCACTCAGTGCCTCCAGTCTCTCACAGCCTGTGCTGAGAAACCCATTTCTGAGCTAAGGCCATCTGGGACAGCCTGCTGGAGAGCAACGACGGCAACTAACACCGCCCAGGAGCAGAAGGAGCATCTCAGCCCCGAGCCCTCGATCTGCTCCAGAGCTCTGCCTTCGGGGAACAGGCTGCCGGCGAATCCAGCTGGACTCGGTGCGCAGGGGATTTGGAACCTTCCAGGCAGAGGCAGGCCCAGGCCGCTGCCCGCTGCCGCCACCGGGGGGCGCTGCCCCAGCACCGCAGCAAGGGGAGGGAGCTCAGACCCGGCCCCGACTGCAAGCACACAGCCCAGGGGGGCGGCAGGGTGCCAGAGCCATAACGCCAGCGGTGCTGAGCTGCTGCCTCTGCAGCTAACAGCCCCCTGCAAGCCTCTTGTGGGCCAGCAGCTGCCCAGGGAGTTCGTTCTCTGCTCGCTTTGGGTCAGGGCTCTCCAGCAGCAGCAGGCAAGCAGCTCCGGAGCCCGAGGGAAGGTCTGGCAGAGAGCCAGCCAGGGACACTGAATGATCTGCAGGATCAGTTGGAGAGGCTGCTGGATGTCTGCTGCCACAACGTGCAGTGTCCTTCCCCACTCCCCTGCTGTGCTGGAAGCTCCAAGGGGCACTGGAAGGAAGCAGAAACCCTTCCAGGCTTCCTCCTTCCTCAGGGGACAAGGGACTGCTCTGCTCCTCTCCCTCTGCCACTCAGCAGAGAAGGAAGAGGCTCTTCATGATGAGGCCAGTGAGAGCCTGGCCCTGGCTGCCCAGAGAGGTGGCAGCTGCCCCATCCCTGGAACCATTCCAGGTCAGGTTGTTTGGGGCTCTGGCTGGGGATGTCCCTGCTGAGTGCAGGGGGTTGGGCTGGATGGCTTCTGAAGGTCCCTTCCAACCCAAACCATTTACCACTCCATGTCCCATCCTAGGCAGGATCAGAGCCTCTGGGGGGGTCTATCAAAGCAGAAAGGTGAAGGCCATGCAGCCAGCTGACAGCAGAGAGAAACAAACCCCAAGACACTGCTTTGACCTCTGGAACCCCCTGCACCTGAACACAGGCAGAACCAGCCCTGCATCAAGCAGGGAGAGAAGGCAGCAACCTCCTAAAGCCCCCACACCACAGCCCTGCCTGTGACTCAGCCCAGGACCAGCCACCAAAGTCCTCCAGTGACCAAAGAGAAGCACAGATCACACTTACATGCAAAGGCTGAAACTGTCCAGCTCCAATCTGGCACAGAGAAAAGGAGGAAAGAGTGAAGAAGACAGAGCTTAGAGTCCTTTCTCTGGCTAGGTCACCTGGGCAGGAGAGAACCAAGGAAAGGAAAAAAGATGTAGACCTCAGGATACAGAACCAAGCTGCAGAGACAGGCAACAAAGACATTTGCAGCAGCAGCTGTGGGGGGACAGGGGAAAAGATCCTGTGCAGACTCTGGCCCCTGCCTTCCTCTGCCCCCCACTGCCCCAGACCCCTCTGTCCAGGCTGCACCCCACCTGTGGAGGGGCAGCTAAGAAGTTCAAACACAAAATGCAGCAGAGCCATGAGGGAAATCCAGCTCAGAAGCCAAACAGCTGCCTGGAAAAAGGCTTCTGTGCTGGGAGCTTGGCTGCTGCTTTCTGGTACCTGCACAGGAAGTGGCTTCCCTGAGGGGTGAGCTGCGTGCCAGGGCCCCGAGGCTGGCTTGCCCTGGCTGATGCTGCCCCAGCTGAGCTACCCCTTTTGCTTGGCAGCTGAGCCTGCACTGCTCAGGCACCAGCTGCTGCAGTCCACCCTCCCTCTCCCCGAGACACAAACTCGAAGGAGAGCAACTCAGGACTGAAGCCAGGCTGCTCCCCACCAGCCGCTGCACTCCTGCCCTCCCTTCCTCCTCTGCCTGCTGCAGCTCCACTGCCCGACGCCAGCAGGCTGTGGCAGTGCTGAGGAGTGAGGATGCAGCACCCCCCTCACAGCCCCAGAGCCAGCTGAAGCTGGGAAACATCCCACAGGATGGACTGAAGCTCGAGGAGAGGAGAGGAGACTGAGGATGAGGAAGAAGCTCCTGGGAGCGAGGGTGGGGGAGGCACTGGAGCAGGCTGCCCAGGGAGGCTGGGGCTGTGCCCTCCCTGCAGGCGCTCCAGGCCAGGCTGGGGGAGGCCTGGAGCAGCCTGGGCTGCCAGGAGGTGTCCCTGCCCCTGGGACTGGATGATCTTGAAGGCCCCTTCCAAACCCCAACCCCTGCTGTGGCCCCAGGACAGCTGAAAAGTGTCTTGGAGCCACCTGAAGCCCCAGAGCCTGGCAGCAGCCCTGCTGCGACCCCCCCGGGCCCTGCTGCGCCCTCCTGACCCCTGCTGCGACCCCCTGGGCCCTGCTGCGCCCCTCCTGACCCCTGCTGCGACCCCCTGGGCCCCGCTGCGCCCCTCCCCGCCCCTGCTGCGACCCCCCCGGGCCCTGCTGCGCCCCTCCCCGCCCCCTGCTGCGACACCCCCCCCGCCCCGAGCACTGCAGCCCTGCAGGGCCACCACAAGCAGCACGGCGAAAGCATCGCTGCAGCCTCTGCAGCAGGCACGGCCCGGGGCTGCAGGAGCAGCCAAGGCCAAGCAATGCTCTGCTGCAGAGAGCTCTCCTTGCTGCGACCCCCCTGGGCCCTGCTGCCCCTCCCCGCCCCTGCTGCGACCCCCCTGGGCCCTGCTGCGACCCTCCCCGCCCCTGCTGCGACCCCCTGGGCCCTGCTGCGCCCCTCCCCGCCCCTGCTGCGACCCCCCTGGGCCCTGCTGCGCCACTCCCCACCCCTGCTGCGACCCCCCTGGGCCCTGCTGCGACCCCCCCCCGGGCCCTGCTGCGACCCCCCCCCGAGCACTGCAGCCCTGCAGGGCCACCGCCAGCAGCACGGCGAAAGCATCGCTGCAGCCTCTGCAGCAGGCACAGCCCGGGGCTGCAGGAGCAGCCAAGGCCAAGCAATGCTCCGCTGCAGAGAGCCCCCCTGGGAAGCAGGGCCCAGCCCCCCCCCCCCGGAGGGGCACAGCTCCTCCTGCCAGCCCTGCCAGGCGAGAGGAGCCCGGGGGGGGGCGCCCCGGCCTCACCTTGCCCCGCACCAGCGCCTTGTAGGCCGTGCGGACGATGAGATAGGACCAGATGACGTGCAGGACCTGCAAGGTCAGCAGGAGGCCGTTGAAGAGCCACCAGGAAGGGTAAGGACCAATCAGCTCCCAGCTTTCAAACAGGGTTGTGTTCAAAATCCTGCAGGAGAGAGCCAAGGAGCACATCAACAGCCCTGCCCCGGCCCCAGCTCGCAGCGGGGAGGCTGCTGCTGGCCGCCCCCCCTCCCCCCCCCCCCAGCCCCTCCCCCCAAGGGAGAGGCTGCTGCTGCTGGCCATCCCCCCCCACCCCAGGGAGAGGCTGCTGCTGCTGGCCATCCCCCCCCACCCCCCCAAGGGAGAGGCTGCTGCTGCTGGCCGCCCCCCCCCACCCCCCAAGGGAGAGGCTGCTGCTGCTGGCCAGCCCCCCGCCCCCCCAAGGGAGAGGCTGCTGCTGCTGGCTGCCCCCCCAAGGGAGAGGCTGCTGCTGCTGGCCAGCCCCCCCCACCCCACCCCAAGGGAGAGGCTGCTGCTGCTGGCCATCCCCCCCCACCCCAAGGGAGAGGCTGATGCTGCTGGCCGCCCCCACCCCCCCAAGGGAGAGGCTGCTGCTGGCCGCCCCCCCCCCCACTAAGGGAGAGGCTGCTGCTGCTGGCCGCCCCCCCCCCCCCAAGGGAGAGGGCTGCTGCTGCCCCCCCCGCCCCAAGGGAGAGGCCACCCCCCCTCCACCCCAGGAGAGGCTGCCCCCCCCAGGGAGAGGCTGCTGCTGCTGGCTGCCCCCCCCCCAAGGGAGAGGCCGCCCCCCCCCCCCCCAAGGGAGAGGCCACCAACCCCCCCCAAGGGAGAGGCAGCCGCTGGCTGCCCCCTCCCTGCAGCTGTTCAGGGCCAGGCTAGATGAGGCCTTGAGCAGCCTGGGCTGGTGGGAGGTGTCCCTGCCCAAGGCAGGGGGTTGAAGTAGCTGAGCTCTGAGGTCCCTTCCAACCTGAGCCATTCTAGGGCTCTCTGAACATGCATCATCCACCTGCTTCCATGTCCACTGCTAACCAGGAGACAAGGCTCCTTCCAACCCAACCCAACCCATTCCATGGCTCCCTGAGTCTCCCACTCTCGGTGGCCAGCTCCACGTGGGTTTGTGTCTCCTCATCTGCTGCTGCACTCCTCTGGAGAGCCAGCTCTGGGAGACTCAGGAGGGAAGGGACTAGAGGTGAGGCAAAGCCAGGGCTGCAGGCAGCACTGCTGCAGGCCTGCCAGAGCCTCTCCTCTGAAGCTGAGGGATTGCATTGCAGCCAGTGGAAAACACATCAAAGATTTACAGGAGGGCAGCACGATGCAAGAGCATCACCCCGTGCCAGGCAGCCCCTCTGGCACTGCAGGGAGCTGACAAAGACACAACACTCAAGGGGCTGTGCCAAGCCATGTTGGATGAGGCCTTGAGCAGCCAAGCCTAGCTGAGAGGGGTCCCTGCCCAGGGCAGGGGGTTGGAAGTGGCTGATCTTTAAGGTCCCTTCCAACCCAGACCATTCTGTGCAGCTCTGGAGCTCTCTGCAGCTGTGCATTAAGACCTACTCCCCACACTCCCTCAAGCTGACTCCTGAGGTCTCCCTTCAGGTGCCCAGCTGGACCCTGGGGCTGCCTTGAGGGGCCAAGGGCCTTTTTGCAAGAGATTTGAACACAAAGGGCTTTGCTTAAAGGATTGGAAGAACAACCCAAACCCTTCCAGCCTGAGGTGCTTACCAGAAAGGATAAAGGCCCAAGCGTGTCACAATGAACACAACACCAAAGAGCATGAAGAAAGCATCACAGAGCCTCTGGTACTTGGCATAATTGGCCAGCTTTGCAGCCTGGGAAAGAAACCAAAGCCAAGAGGAGGACAAGAAACAGGAAAATATTATTCCCTCTGTGCCCTCCTGTAATCACCAGGCTGTAAAGCTCCCCTCTCCCCCCCCCCCCCCAAAACCCCCTCAAGCACTTGGAAGGGAGTTTGGAAGGTTTCTGGGGGATTATTCCTGCTGCTAAAGCAGCTATGAGGGAAAGCTGAGAGGGCAAGGAGCAGCAGCAGAAGCTGTGGTGGCAAGGTGGAATGCAGCTGGGTCAGCTCAGCTTCCTCCCCCCTGAGGGCAGCCTCACAGGGCCTGAGAGCCAGGCACCAGTGGTGCCCCCCAGGGAGCAGTGCTGGGCCCAGGCCTGTTCAGTATCTTTAGGGAGGATTGAGTCCATCAGCAGGGAGTTTGCAGATGGCACCAAGCTGGGGGGCAGGAGTTGAGCTGGTAGAGGGTAGGAGAGCTCTGCAGAGGGACCTTGCCAGGCTGGGCAGATGGGCAGAGTCCAACAGGATGGCATTCAGCAAGTGCCAGGGGCTGCACTTTGGTCACAGCAACCCCAGGCAGTGCCACAGGCTGGGGACAGAGGGGCTGAGAGCAGCCAGGCAGAGAGGGACCTGGGGGTAGTGGTGGACAGCAGCTGAACAGGAGCCAGCAGTGTGCCCAGGGGGGCAAGAAGGCCAAGGGCATCCTGGCCTGCAGCAGGAAGAGTGTGGCCAGCAGGAGCAGGGAGCTCCTCCTGCCCTGTGCTCAGCACTGCTGAGGCCACACCTTGAGTCCTGTGTCCAGCTCTGGGCTCCTCAGTTTCAGAAGGACACTGAGAGACTTGAAGGTGTCCAGAGAAGGGCAACAAAGCTGGGGAGGGGTCTGGAGCCTGTGAGGAGAGGCTGAGGGAGCTGGGGTTGCTCAGCCTGGAGAAGAGGATGCTCAGGGGAGACCTCATTGCTCTCTCCAACTCCCTGAAGGGAGGCTGTAGCCAGGTGGGAGTTGGTCTCTTCTCCCAGGCCCCCAGCACCAGAACAAGAGGACAGAGTCTCAAGCTGTGCCAGGGGAGGTTCAGGCTGGAGGTGAGGAGAAAGTTCTTCCCAGAGAGAGCAATTGGCCACTGGGATGTGCTGCCCAGGGAGGTGGTGGAGTCCCCATCCCTGGAGGTGCTCAAAAAAAAAGGCTTGGATGTGGCACCTGGAGCCATGGCTCAGGAGGTGCTGGGTTGGACTTGATGACCTCTGAGGTCTTTCCCAACCTCATTGGTTCTGTGGTTCAAACTCACCTCCAGAAGGAAGTCTGAGGCATCGTGGAGGCAGAGCACCAGAGCTCCAACCCTCACCATGTTGTTCATGTAGGAGAAGGTGATGAGGCCAATGGTAGCCAAGTGATGGACAAACATGATCAGGAAGTCCTGGAAACAGGGTGAGAGAGCAAGAGAGATGAATGAAGCCTCTTTGGCTCTCACACAAGCTCCAGGCTTGGAGGAGAGCCACAAAACCTGACTCAGTGTCCTCACAGGGCTCAGGGATTGGGTTGGAAGAGACCTTAGAGCTCCTGAACTCCTGGCTCTTGTGAGACCCTCCCCACTGAGCACAGCACTCAGGGGCCCTGCCTGGCCTCACCTTCCTTTTGATGTCTGTAAACTGGGAGAACATCAGGGACCAGTAGAAGGCCAGCTCCAGGATGTAGTAATAATACAGCCTGGATGTGAGAGGCTGGGAAAGAAACACACAGAGCACAGCCATGAGACAGAGCACTTTGAAAGCCACCCTGAAAATCAACCTGCTTTCCTCTTCCCATTTCCTGCACTCTTCCTCCTTCCTTCCTTCCTTCCCTTCCCTTCCCACCCCACTCTGCTCCTCCACAATGCTGAAGCACAAAAGCTCCAGCATTAAGGTTTAACCACCACCACCTTAAGCCACAGACACCTCACCAGGGGCTGAGTTAGAGCTCCCTGTGTGCCTGAGCTGACTCAGGAGCAAGATTCCCGCTCAGCATTTACATCCTGCAGCCTCCTGTGATGAGGAAGAGCAGAGGGTTGGTGCCCAGAGAGGCATTTGGTGGTTCAGCCCTACCTGGAAAGGGTAACTGTACCAGCACTGTCGTGTGTCCCAAAACCAGGGAGCCTAAGAGGAGAGAAATGAGAGAAAGGACTTGGCTGCAGGTCTGATCTTCCCTGTCATCCACTGCAGCTCACCTCCAGAGCTCTGTTTCACTCCAGTTCCATCCTGAGCTGCCTTATCTTTGGCTCTACCACCTGAGCTGAATTCACTGCCAACCTTCCCAGCTAAACTCTGTGCAGAACTCCCCAGGGGCCCAGGAGTCTTCCAGCAGGGCTCAGGCAAGGTGAGCTGCCATGGAAATGCAAGGGACCAGCAGCAGCAGCCCTCCTGCAGCTGCTGCTGCTCTGCTCAGATCCCACCTGCAGCCCTGCCTCCAGTTCTGGGGCCCCCAGCACAGGAAGGACCTGGAGCTGCTGGAGAGGATGCTGCAGGTGGAGTTCCAGAGAGCAGAGAGGCAGAATCCTCTCTCCCTGTGCCGCTGCTCTGCTTCTGTTGCAGCCCAGGACGTGGTTGGCCTTTTGCTGCCCCCCCACCTTGTTCCAAGCCAGGTGCCAGCAGTGAAGAAGGGACAGAAGCAGTCAGCCCCCACCCTGTGTTTCAGCAGGCCACCCCCAGCCCAGCAGCAGAGCCCCCAGGCCAGGGAGGGGGGCAGGGGGCTGAACTCACCGTCCAGAGGAACCTGATCCCATACACAAATATACTGAGATAAAAGGTGAGCCTCCACCTGGGGGGGAGAGAGAGAGAGAGGAGAGAAGCAGCAGAAGTTAAACTTCTGAAGTGGAAACAGGCCCTGGGTTAACATCTGCAACACAAATGAAGCAGCCAGGGGAAAAGCCTCCCCCAGGGCTGGCAGCTGAAAAGCTTTCAGCCACCCAAGGCTTAACCCCTGAGCTGGCCAAGATTTGAGAGGAGAAAAAAAATCAGCTGAAGAGGCTTCACAGCTCAACAGCCAGGGTGGAAACCAGGCCTGAGAGTGGACTGTGAGGACAGGCTGGGGGAGCTGGGAGAGGAGAAGGCTTCAGGGGGACCTCAGAGCTGCCTGCCAGTGCCTGAAGGGATCCTGCAGGAAGGTTGCAGGGAGACTTTGCAGGAGGGTGTCCAGAGACAGGCCAAGGGGGAATGGTTTGAAGCTGAGGCAGAGCAGGGTTAGACTGGAGCTGAGGAAGAAGTTCTGCAGTAGGAGGGTGGTGAGGCTCTAGAACAGGCTGCCCAGGGAGGCTGTGGCTGCCTCCTGCCTGTCAAGGCCAAGCTGGATGAGGCCTTGAGCAACCTGGGCTGGTGGGAGGTGTCCCTGCCCAGGGCAGGGGGTTGAAGTAGCTGAGCTCTGAGGTCCCTTCCAACCTGAGCCATTCTAGGGCTCTCTGAACATGCATCATCCACCTGCTTCCATGTCCACTGCTAACCAGGAGACAAGGCACTGTCACCCAGAAGGCTTCCTAATGTGTTTCTTCCTCTTACCTCGTGGCTTTAAGCAGACAGAACCATACTGGGGGGAGGAACTACTATGAAGAAAGTTACTGGAAAGGAAAGAAAGCAGCAGAGAAGAAAGAACAAGTCAGGAGAAGATATTCAGGTGCTGAGTGCCCTGAGTTCAGTGCAAGCACTCAGAGAGGAACAAAAGAATGAAGGGGAATGAGAAGAGCAGGGATGCAGCAAGTGTCTGCACCAAAGCACCTCCAGCACCCTGCAAACCATGAGCTCACCCTGCTGGGAACCAACACTGCCCTGCAGCAACACCCTGCAGACGGCAGAGCTGCCCTCTGGATGCAATGGGTTGGGTTGGGAGGGGCCTTAAAGATCCTCCAGTCCCAACCCCCTGGCACCTCCCACCAGCCCAGGTTGCTCAAGGCCAGGAGAGCTGGGAGTGACAGGATGAGGGGCAATGGCTTGGAGCTGGGAGAGGGCAGACTGAGACTGGATGAAGAAATTCTTGAGAGTGAGGCTGGGGAGAGCCTGGCACAGGCTGCCCAGGCAGGCTGTGGCTGCCCCCTCCCTGGGAGGTGTTCAGGGCCAGGCTGGATGAGGCCTTGAGCAACCTGGGCTGGTGGGAGGTGTCCCTGCCCATGGCAGGAGGTTGGGACTGGCTGAGCTTTAAGGTCCCTTCCAACCCAACCCAGTTCCATGGTCTCTCTCCTGCTCTCTCTCTGGGATTCTTTCAAGCCCTCCTGACTTCAGCCCTTTGCTTACAGAACTCCTCTGCTAAGCAGCCCAGCCCAGGACAGCAGCTGGAAGGGGCAGATGAGCACAGCTGGAGCCACAGAGCACCCAGAGGTGGCCTGGCCTCACACAGACATACATGCTCTCACAGAACTTCCTGAGGGTGCTGGGCTTGTCCTGGTTCCTGCGGTGCCGAAACCAGCGCTGCACCTTCCTCACGTCCCAGTCCAGCTGCTTGGACAGACCTTCCAACCTCCTGCCATCCGGAGACTGAAGGAAAACAAAGCCAGGTCAGCACTGCTCCCACCCCTCAACCCCCCCCTTCAGCCCAAGGTCCCCTCAGCAGCACCCCAGAGAGGACCAAAGCCACCCCCCAGGCAGGCGCCATGCCAGGAGCAGCCCCGCAGGCGGCAGCTGCAGTTCAAGCCACAGCTGACTGCTGCAGCAGGCTGCAGCCTGAGCCCTTCCTCCTCTGTTCCACCACATGATGACAAAGGATGCAACTGTTCTGCTTCCTGGGGAGGGTGGAGCTGCTCTGAGAAGGCCCTGTCCTACCTGTTCAGCTGTGCACCCTCAGCCCAGGCCAAGCTGGAGGCACCCAGGGGCTGCCACTCGCTGCGAGGAAGGGCTCAGAGAATGGTTCAGGTTGGAAGGGACCTCAGGGACCATCTACTGCAACCCTCCTGCCATGGGCAGGGACATCCCTCAACGAGACTCAGCTGCTGGAGGCCTCATCCAGCCTGGCCTCCAGGGAGGAGGCAGCCACAGCCTCCCTGGGCAGCCTGCTCCAGAGTCTCCCCTCCCTCCCTCCCACTGCAGAGCTTCAATGTCTACAAGTGTCTGAGGGGTGGGTGCCAGGAGGAGGGTGCCCAGGGTGAAGGTGCTCCAGTGGTGCCCAGTGGTAGGACAGGGAACAAGGGGCACAAGCTGGAACCCAGGAGGCTCCACCTCAACATGAGGAGCAGCTTCTTTGGTGTGAGGCTGCTGGAGGCCTGGAGCAGGCTGCCCAGAGAGGTTGTGGAGTCTCCTCCTCTGGAGAGTTTCAAGACCCACCTGGCTGTGTTGCTGTGTGCCCTGCCCTGGGTGCCCCTGCTCTGGCAGGTTGGGGGGGGGGGGTTGGACTGGGTGACCTCTGGAGGTCCCTTCCAACCCTTTACCAATCTCTGATTCTACCTCAAGTTGTCTTTTCCAAGCAAACCAAGTCCCTGATCCTCCTCTGTCTCCAGAGGCAGTGAAGAGGGAGAGCAGGGCACAGTGTGAAATGCACTTTTCTCAGGCTAGAAAAGTGGGAGCAAAGCCCCCCCCGTGGGCACAGCCCCATGGCTGCAGCAGGCTCTGCAGGGCACTCACCTTGGTGATGGCTGTAAACACTTTCTCTAAGATTGCATTGGGCTGGGCTCTGTGGGGGCCACTGTCCTGGATGCCAAGGTGGATGGCACATGGCTTGGCAATAAACCTGCAAGAGTTCAGAGGGAAGCATTAAACCAGAGCACAAGGCCCTCAGCCTGCAAAACTTCCCCAGGAGAAGCTTCTCTGAGGTGAAGGAATCTCTTAGCCCCCAGCCAGCACTGGCTGTGCATCCATCTGAAGGGAGAAACTTCATGTCCCTTGGCTTGCAAGGGCCAGAATGTGCTCACCACCAGAAACAGGAGGAGAGAGCACTGAGAGGAGCTCCTGCAGCCCAGGGAGCAAAGGCAGCATGGCCAGCAGGGCAGGGAGGGGATTCTGCCCCTCTGCTCTGCTCACCTGCAGCGCTGCCTCCAGTTCTGGGGCCCCCAGCACAAGAAGGACCTGGAGCTGCTGGAGAGGCTCCAGAGGAGACCACAAAGATGAGCAGAGGGATGGAGAGCTTGGGCTGTTCAGCCTGGAGAAGGCTCCAGGGAGACCTTAGAGCAGCCTTCCAGTGCCTGAAGGGGCTCCAGGAGAGCTGGGCAGGGACTTTGGACAAGGGTTGGGAGTGACAGGATGAGGGGGGACGGCCTGGAAGAGGGGAGATTGAGACTGGAGAAGAGGAAGAAGTTCTTGAGTGAGGGTGGGGAGACCCTGGCACAGGCTGCCCAGGGAGGTTGTGAAGAACTTCTTTCTCAGCTCCAGTCTCACCCTGCTCTGCCTCAGCTCCAAACCATTCCCCCTGGTCCTGGCTCCAGACACCCTCAGGAAAAGTCCTTCTGCAGCCTTCCTGCAGGATCCCTTCAGGCACTGGAAGGCAGCTCTGAGGTCCCCCCTGGAGTCTTCTCCTCTCCAGGCTCAGCAGCCCCAGGGCTCAGCCTGTCAGAGGCTCAAGCTCTGCCCTCCATCCTGCAGACAAAATCTGCACAGCAGGAGCAAGGAAGCACCAAACCAAGGCTGCCCAGTGGCACTTCCAGTCTTGGGGGATACTCAAAGCTGAACAGCACAAGCTCAGGAGCAAGAGGAGAGCTCTGAGGATTGGACAATGTGACCTTCAGAGGTCCCTTCTAATCTAAATTACTTTATGATTCCATAAAAACCCTAATTGCAGCAACTGTTCCCAAGGTCAGTGCAGAGCCACACCTTCCCAGCAAGGATTTATCATCACTTCAGGACTTTTATTCCACTTTTCTCAACAGGTGTCTGCTGGCTGGCTCCAGTCACACCTACCAGGCCACCTCCTTCACACTGGTCATCAAAGCAGCCTGCTGCTGAGGCCAGCACCAACTTCCAAGCACTCAGACCCCTGCATTACCACAACTACTTCTCAGCCAGGTCGTAATTCACCTCCCCAAAGGCAGAATCCTTCTTGAGGGGGGTTGGACCTGGACGGTCTTTGAGGTCCTCCTCCTCCTCTGGAGACTTTCAAGCCCCACCTGGATGTGCTCCTGTGCCCTGGGTGACCCTGCTCTGGCAGGGGGTTGGACTGGAAGATTTCCACAGGTCCCTTCAACCCCAACCCTTCTGTGACTCCTCTCCACAGTCCAATCTAACTTTTACTTCTCCCCAGCCCCTTTGTTTTGCTCCATTACTGAGAGCTTCCCACTTCTAGCAAATCCACAGAACAAACTCCACTCCTGCTCCCTCCAGTCCTGCAGCTCTTTCCATGCTTTACAAACCACCTCCTGCCCCTCCAGCCTCGATAAACCCAGATCAAATCAATCCTTAATCAATTCACCTGAGCAGGAACACGAGGTCTGCCTTCACCTAACAGCGCTGCTGAACAAGCTGCTCTGCTAATTAGTATCTCTGTCACCCACACAGAGCGGCTCGCGTGTGGCTGGAAGGGATCCACACCGTGGGAAGGGAAAACCCCAGCCCAGGGGAAGGTGCTGGTGGAGGCGAGCAGCGGAGCGTTACACCTGCTCCTGGCCACAGAGGATGAGCTGCAAGCACTTCCCTCATGCCTGAGACGCAAGGCACCCGCAAAACGTTTAATAATACACCAGGGCCATGTGAACGAGTCCTGTTTCCTCATCCAGGAACTCGCAAGGAAAGCAGAGTGAAGGCAGAGCGCAGCCGTTCAAGTCAGCCAGCCGCAGAGCCGCGGCCGGGTGCGCTTCGCTCGCCCCCCCCGGGACGGGAGGGGACAGCAAAGGCAATTCCCCAGACGCCTTCCTCGCACTGCCTCAGCATCAGGCACCGCTAGGACTGGAGAAGCCCCTGGGGAGCCACAGCCGAGGAGCCCCGGGGCCGTGGGCGCCGTGGCGGCAGCGGGGAGGCTTCGGGAAGGGTCTTCCTGCGTTACACAATGTTCCCTTTCCGCGCACCCAGAGCCCCGGGCGACGACGGGGGCGGAAAGCCCACAACGGCCTCCGCCGAAGGGCCTCAGCCCTGCCCGGAGGGGCGATGGGGGAGCCCCACCGAGCCGAGCCGAGCCGCGCGCACGCGGGGGCCGAGCCCGACCTGACTCGCCTCGCCGCCGGATCGGCCCCGCCGCTCCCCCCGGGACTCTCCGCAGCCCGTTGCTAAGAGACACCGGCGGCCTCACCGTGCGCTGAGGCGGGACCGAGGGCCGCGTCCCGTCCACCTGAGGGCCCCGGGGGAGCCCCGAAGCGGGGTCGGGGTCGGGCCCGGGCCCGCCCGCACTCACCTCTCGAAGAGCAGCCGCACAGCGAAGATGCCGAGCGCCAGCGGAAAGGCGGAGAGGACGTGGCCCGCCCGCGGGTACTGCAGCCCGCTGCCCGGCGGGCCCGGCTCGCCAGCTAGGTCCGCCCACGTCACATTGTGCGGCAGCCAGAAGCGCTCGTTCCAAAACCAGGCCCGCAGCGCCGCAGCCGCGGCCGCCGCCATCTTCCACCGCCCGCCTGCCTCCCTCCCTCCCTGCCGGCGGCCGCAGCCCAGGCGGCCACCGCCGCGCCAGCACCGCCCCCGCCCCCGGCGCGGCGGCCAATGCGCGGCTGCGCGCGGGGCGCGGGCGGGCGGGACTTCCCCCTGGCCACACCCCCTCCGCGCTGGACCGTTACTTCCGCGCGTGTGCAGCGCGCGGGCCGCGCGCCCGCCGCGGGGCGCGTTCCCGCCGCTGTCTCCGCGGCTCCGGCCCGGGCGGCTCCGGTCCGCGGCTTGCCGGCCCTCGGGGCGTGGGACGTTTCCGCTAACGGAGAATGGTTGCGGTGATTGCAAAGCAGTCCTCGAGACCGAGAAGCCGGCAGAGGCCCTCACGTGGCCTGCAGCGCGCGGTCCCGGGGGCAGTCTGCTCCCCGCCCCGCCGGGGCCGCGGCTGGTGCCGGCGCCGAGCCCGACCTCGGGGGTGGTGGCTGCTGAGCTGCGGTGGATAAAGCACCTCCTGCTCACCCCTGGGTGGGGGGGGGAGCTGATTTCCTCAGCTGAACTCCCCAGAGCCTTGCAAATGGAAGGAAGCTGTGAGGAAATACTTAGAAGCTTAGGAGCCGCGGGGTGGAGGTTCCCCGGGAACGAAGCTCGGTCCGTGGAAACCTGACACGCAGCTTCTCAACCTCTCCAAGCGCAGGGATCAGCATCAGCTTCCTTGTGCACCGAAGCCAATGATCCACCTTCCGTGTAAGAGCTCTCCTGGCATCCCTCCAGGTGAGAGCAAATCTCTCCGCCCGCTGAGCACACAAATACTCACCAGGGGCAAGGAGAGCCTGGTTCAGAGATTCTCTGCATCACCACGGGGTAGGACTTCTCAGGAGGGAGCTGGAGTTGCTTAGCCTGGAGAGGAGGAGGCTCAGGGGAGACCTCATTGCTCTCTCCAACTCCCTGAAGGGAGGTTGGAGCCAGGTGGGGGTTGGTCTCTTCTCCCAGGCCCCCAGCACCAGAACAAGAGGACAGAGTCTCAAGCTGTGCCAGGGGAGGTTCAGGCTGGAGGTGAGGAGGAAGTTCTTCCCAGAGAGAGTAACTGGCCACTGGAATGTGCTGCCCAGGGAAGTGGTGGAGTCTCCATCCCTGGAGGTGTTTAGGAAGATCCTGGATGAGGCCCTTGGTGCCATGCTTTAGTTGATTAGATGGTGCTGGGTGAGAGGTTGGACTGGATGGTCTCAAAGATCTTTTGTAACCTGCTTAATTCTGTGTTCAGGAGACAGGGCAAGGGACAAGGGTTTGGAGCAGGGTTAGACTGGAGCTGAAGTTCTGCAGTGGGAGGGTGCTGAGGCTCTGGAACAGGCTGCCCAGCGAGGTCCAGGCAGAAACAGCTCCAGCTGCTGAGTAATTTGAGGGAATTGGTACCCAGTCAGGGTCCCTTCCACCCCAGCCCCTTCTGTGGCTGTGTGACACGGCTCTGGGTTCCAGCTTGCACAGCAGCTGTCTCCCTGCTGCCTTCTGCCCTCTCCTCCTGCTGCCTAAATCCACACTTGCTCATGCTGCTGCAGGACACTCTGCCTTTCTCTGGGTTTATCTCTGTCTGCCCCAATCAAACCCACCTCAGGCTTAAGTGAAGATAACTGCAGCACAAAGCAGCTTAAAGGAAGGGGGGCGGGGGGGGGGGAACCCCCTCGTTGTCCTCAGCTGCCATGCCTGAGCAGCACCCGATGCCAGAAATGGAAGTGTGAGATAGCCACAGGTCCTCACTGCCTCTCCCACCCTGCCCTGATCCCTCCACACGCTGGAGCCCAGCAGAGGCTGCAGGTTTGACTGCCAGGCAGTGCCAGCCTGGGCACACACTGGCACCTAGTGGCACCACAGCAGTCACTGCCTGGGCTCCAGCCAGCAGTAGGGAGAGCACCAGCACTGCCCCAGCGCCTCCTGAGAGCAACACCCCTCTGAAACCGTGGAATTGGAGGGGCTGGAACAGACCTCCGAGGTCTCTTGCAACCCGACCCATGCCCTGAGGGACTCTTGGGAGGGCTGTGGGCAGGGAGCTGCAGCGAAGCTGCACCCAAACCGGCACCAATCCAGTCTCAGACTCCCATTTTAATGCAAATGACCAAAGTTTATTGAAGGTTGTGGAGTTAGCAGGAGTGTTAAGAGCAGAGTATTGTACACCTCGAGTAGAGTTAAAGCTAATTCTCCGGAGAAGGCAGCACAAAGGAAGCTAACAGCAAAGGGCATCCTCCTCCCACCCACCAGGATTTGACCATTCCTCAAAGAGATGAAGTTTAAAAGCCAAGGAAGCTTTGAGTGGAGCAATCAGAAAGTTGCACTGCCCTGACCCCCTCTTCCCCCCCCCCATTCCAGAGATGATTTTTTCCCCCCCCTCTCCTTCCAGCCTCATCTCACAGCCAGAAGGAAAGAGGTTTATGGCAGATGGGTGCAAAGCTGACAAAAAGGCCTTCAAAATATTATCTGCAGTTTAAAATTATGAACTCCCAAGTTTAAAAAAAATGGAAGAAAAAATAAACCCCCCCCAAAAACCCCAACCCCAAAACCCCCAAATAAAACTCCTCCACTTCAAATGCATTTGAAATGCCAAAGTAATGCCCTGCAGGCTACTGCAAAAGGGTGGCCTGGTCCTCCAAGGGATCTGGGGGGGTGGGAAAGCACTCCAAGAGGGGTGGCTCCAGCAAGGGGCCACACCATTCCAGTTGCACAGAGGGAAAGAAAGGGAGCAGGGAGCCTCCAGCTGGCAGGCTGGAGAGAGGAAGGATCACACTGCACTCAGGCTGAGATGCTGCAGCTGCTGGATGCCAAGCACAGCGTGGGGGTTGCTGCCGTTCAGAGCCACCCCGGCTGTGCCCTTTGCACGTCTTAAAGTGCATGAAGTTACCCAAGTGTTCAAGCAGGCCAGAACAGTCCCTTTGGAATTGGTCCCTAAGCACTGCAGTAGCATCTGGAGGTGGTCAGAGCAGCGTGCCAGAGCCTGCTCCGCACCACCACGGTGGAGTGCAGGGGGTGGTGTAAACTGTTAGTGAGAGACAGTCTGGAGCTCCAGGAGGGAGGGCAAGCAGGAGCACGGTGCAGCTCCTGCTGGGCAGCCCCTCCCTGTGGAGCCCTCCCACGGCCAGCCCCTTGCTTCCAAAGCACCTGGAGAAACTCTTTGCAGGCTCCCAGAGTCTTGTTCAAGTTGAGATCATCTGTAGGTGGCATTCCCTTGAGGGGTGTGCAGCGTAGCATCGGTCCGGTGGAGGAGAGCTGCTGGTTAAAGCTAAAAACACCCATTGAAGAGGCCCAGCACCTGGCAGCAGTTTCCTAGAAGGCCAATTTATTCTTCATCCTCCTCCTCCTCCTCCTCATAGTAACGATTCCTCTTGATCTGCTCTTCCACAGAGAGATCCTCCACATCCTCCCCCTCCCAGAAACCAACGTCCTGGGATTTGCGGTGCTGGTTCAGGGACGATTCCTTAGCAGTCACAGTGCCCAGGCTGGGGAGCGTGGGGGAAGCTGGTGCAAGGAGTTCTTCCTTTGGGATTTCCTGCTCTTCCCTGCCATGCTCTTCCTCATCTGTCTCTGTGCTCACCTGGCCATTTTCCACCAAGTTCTGCTCCCTTTGGATGCCAGACAATTCCCGTTCCTCCCCCCCCTTCCTTTCTTCAGCACCCTGGCTGTTCCTATTCTCAGCCTTCTTTTCCTTTGGCTTTTTGTCTCCCACAGCCTCTCTCTCCAGCCCCTCACTTCTCAGCGTCTCCCTCTCTGCCTTGGAAGGGGAGGAGGAGTTCTCTGCTCTGTGGCCTTTCACAGACAGGGTTCTAAAGGAGGCTGCGACGGTGAAGGGACGACTCCGTTCCTTCAGCGAGGAAGATCTCCTCAGCTTCTTCAGATCCAGATCCACCTCCTCCAGCACCTCTGGCTTGCAATTCTCTTCCTCGGGGGGCCACTTGGGTTTGAGTACTTTGATGCCCTCCTCTAAGGCACTTCCTTGAACACTTTGGTCAGAGGGAGGCGGCCAGGCGATCCTGAGCTTCTTGGTCTCTGCTGGTCTCTCTTCCCTTTCAGGCACAGCTGAAGCTTTTGCTTCCATACTCGCTGCCAGGACTCCTACTTTTGCAATTGGGGCATCCTCCACCCCTGGGCTCTGGGGGCTCTCTGCTGCATTCACACCATGGCTGCCTTTCTCTGGGGATTCCTCACCTTCACTTCTGCCTGCCCACAATTCCTTGTGCTGCTTGTGCCCAAAGCCTTCGTCGTAGTTGCCTTTGGATTTGAAGAGCTGATTGAAGTGAGGCTTGCAGTAGATGTTCCCCCTCAGGGATGCATAGGTCCCCAGGCTGCTTGGGAAGACACAGAGGCAGACATTAACATCCTGCCCCTCAGCCACCCAGAGGCTCACACCTCCCACCAGCCCCAGGCTGCTCCAGGCCTCATCCAGCCTGGCCTTGAACACCTCCAGGGAGGGGGCAGCCACAGCCTCCCTGGGCAGCCTGTGCCAGGCTCTCCCCACCCTCACTCTCGAGAATTTCTTCCTCCAGTCCAGATCTCCCCCCTCACAGCTCATTGACCCTCATCCTGGCACTGCCAGCCCTTGTCCAAAGTCCTTCCCCAGCTCTCATGTAGCCCCTAGAGGCTGCTCTAAGGTCTCCCTGGAGCTCTCTCTTCTCCAGGCTGAACAGCCCCAACTCTCTCCAGCCTGTCCCCACAGGGGAGGTTCTCCAGCCTCTGATCATCTTTTCATTGCCTCCTCCAGACCTGCTCCATCAGTTCCAGGTCCTTCTTGTGCTGGGGGCAGCAGAACCAGATGCAGTGCTGCAGGTGGGGTCTGAGCAGAGCAGAGGGGCAAGAGGAAAGCCTCAGAGGGCAGCCCAAGGCAGCAGGGAGCTCACCTGAGCTTGCTGTTGCAGTAGGAGCAGCGGAAGCAGCTGATGTGGAAGACCTGCTGGTTGGCAAAGAGCCTCTCCATGGGGTACACAGTCTTCTGACACCCAACACAGGTTTCCTTCACTGGCAGCTGGAACTTCTGTGGGAAGAGGAGGAAGCTTGTTGGCTGGGGAAGGAACCAGGGGCTGGGGGACTCGGTGTGGGTTCATGCACAGCTCCCAGAGCACACAGAAAAGCTGCAGCCAGTCCCTCTCTATGCCACTAGCGCTGGCAGAGTGGGGTCTGGTGGGCAACCAAGCAGGGGGAGACTGTGGCAGGCCCACAGGATTGCTGTGGCCTGACAGCCAGCCAGGACTTTGCCCCAGTGAATTCCACAGCTGAAGCATCACAGGGTTGAGCAACAGCTGAGAGGGAACAATGGAAATACCAGAGCCCAGTTTGAGCTTTGAGCCAGTTCCCGAGGAGCTGCCTCATCTGCTCCTGCAGCCTCAACTTTCCTCCTTAGGAAGAGGAGGAAAGAGATTACAGCCAGGTGAGACTGACCAAAATAAACAGTGGAGAAAGAGCTGAAATGACCTTGGAAAATAAACAAACAAACAAAAAAGGTAGAGGGTGGGGAGAGAAAGGAGCAGAGCAGGCTGCTCAGTGCTTCCTCAGAGGAGGAAACAGCCTCAGCACAGACACAGGCAGCAGGAAACCCTCCTGACTCCATTTGTAAGGAAATCCAATTCTGGGGCCCAAAGGAACCACACTCGGCTTTCAGGCCACAGGGCCCTGAGAGGCTTAAAGTGATCAGAAGGTTGAGGTTGAAAAGCTCACAAAATTGGTTGTGAGCTCACAAAGAGCTTCCTGAGAGCGCTGAGTTGCAGGAGCAAGCTGCAGCTGCGAGGAGCAGAGCTGTGCTGCGTGGCAGCCGCTGCCAGCAGCGAGGAAGCAAGTCCCTGACGCAGGTCACTTGCTGCCATTCACTTCTTGGCATCTACTAAGGTTGGCCCACAGGGAAAATAGTTACTTCCCCCCCCCAATTAAAGTAACTAAGTTGGGAGCTGATCAATTGGCAGCCGCAGGGTTGATCCCAAGCTCTTCAGCAGCACGGGCAAGGCAGTGGCCATGCTCCAGGGGGCTGCAGGGGCACACTGGGGGTGTGGCTGTCCTGTGACAAAGAATTACCTGCCACAAACTGAAGAGCTCTGAAGGAAAGTATCATGGCTACAGGAAAATGAAACCCACCGAGCCCAAACCAAAACTGAGCTGCTACAAGCTCACAAAAGTATTACAAGGGGAAAAGATGATGGCCAAAGAAAACCAAATAAAGCAGGAAGGTGACAGGAAGCCATAATTACACCCAATGCACTGATGCCAGACTAGAAACAATGGTTAGGCAGTGGAGGAGGCAGTTCTAAGCCATGAGGGGCTGGTTGCTGAAGACAGAGCCAGCTGAAGTCACTTGGTCCCAGCCATCAGGTTCACGGCCAGTTTGGGTCCAGTTTCAGAGGTCTCTGCACTTGAAGGCACTGCTTGAAGCAGATGCAAGGTCTGATTGCGAGGACAGCTTGCCCAGCAGGAGTTCAGGGCTCAGTCCATCCTCTCCAGGGAATTTTGAGTCACTGAATGAAATCTCCGAGCTGGCTGCAGACAGAAGGCTGCTGCCAGGTGCTGGCCGCGGGCAGCGGTCGGAGCGTGGCTGTCCCTGGCAGCTCGGTGACAAGGCAGGGCTGGCTTCTGCTTCTGCAACGCCTCCCCAGCCCAGCAGAGCAACTTACTTGGGTAGCAATGAGCCCTATGTCTGATGGAGAGGCCTTTTGGGGTGTGAAGAGAAAGAGATTCCTAGGAGCTACAGGAGGAAGGTGAAGCCCAAGGAATCTACAACACTTGAGAGAGAGCTGAGAGTTGAGCTCACATTAGGAGGGAAGCAGAAGGCAGGAGTAGAGGTTAGGAACCAAGAACAGGAAACAGAAGCTGGAAGAGACAAATAGGAACCATCCATGAATAAACAGCAGCTGGGTTTCTAGCTCAGCTGTGCAGCATCTAAAGCAGTAACCAGGCAGAGGACTCAAAGGGTTCTGATCATACAGAGAGGTGGCTCAGAGGAGCAGGACACACAGGCCCTGTGCAGCTCCAGCAGGCTGAGATCACCCCAAGCGCTACAGGCAGCTCTGGTTCCACACACTGGCCTCTACACTGGGCAGCCACATCTCCCTGGGCTTGCTGAGGTCAGTGCTGCTCCTCTCAGAGATGGGGAAATGAACAAAAGCCCAGTTGTTTCCTCAGGAGTGAGCCAGGAAGTCTGGGGCAGCCCAGGCAACAGGGATCCCAACTGCAGACAGCACACGTGACAGAGCAGCGTGGTCAGGCCCCCAGCGCTGCTCTTGGTGCCTAAGCAGATTAGCAAACACATTCCTGCTCCACCAAGCCTGCATCTGCTTGGTGCTCCACAGCTCCTGCTGAAGGGACTGGGACCTTCCAGAAGCCCACACTCAGCCTTTCTGCTCACCACAGTGCCCTTGCTAGAAATCACAGCACGGCTCAGGGTGGAAGGGACCTGAGAGCTCCTCTCCTCCAACCTCCCCACCCTGGGCAGGGACACCTCACAGCTAGACTCAGCTGCTCAAGGCCTCATCCAGCCTGGCCTTGAATGCCCCCAGGAAGGAGGCAGCCACAGCCTCCCTGGGCAGCCTCTGCCAGAGCCTCTCCACCCTCCTGCTGAAGAGCTGAAGAGGAGCTGCCTCTGCCCACGGATGTGCTCCCAGCAAGCTGCTCCAGCAGTCTCTGAAGAAGCCAGGCTGGATGTGGTTCTCCATTCCAAAGGAGGTAACCTCATGAGCCCAGTCTGAGGAGGACAGAGCAGGGTTGATGCAGTTCCTGCCAGCCCCTTTGTGACCACACAACCATCACCAGTGTCCAAGACTGAATTGCTGCTTTACCTTCACTGCCTTTGGCTGAGCTGCATCTGGCTGGCCAGCTGGTTTAGAGCCACAGCTCTGCTGCTTCATGCTGACAGGCTTCTGAGCTTCTGGCTGGCCCTCCAAGCTTTGTCCAACTGAAGGAGCAGAGGAGGAAGAAGAGGTCATTACTAGGGCTTGAAACCATGGCAAGCTTACACTTGAGAGCCCCAGGAGCAGTGCTGCCAGCCACAGGCTAACACATTCTGTCTTCAGCACCCTCAGACCTTGAACACCTCCAGGAGACAGACTGGAGAGAAGGAAGAATTTCTTTCCAGTGAGGGTGGGGAGACACTGGCACAGGTTGCCCAGGGAGCTTGTGGCTGTCCCCTCCTTGGAGGTGTTCAAGGCCAGGCTGGATGAGGCCTTGAGCAACCTTGGCTGGTGGGAGCTGTCCCTGCCCATGGCAGGGGGCTGCAGCTGGGGGATCTTTAAGGTCCCTTCCAAGCCCAACCCATTCCATGGCTCTGTGGAATGTCTTGGTCCACAGCAGAGAGGAGCTGCAGAGGTCTCACAATTAGAGCTGCAAACAACCTTCTCAGCCTGAAAAAATCTGCTCAGGTTGGAGTCCCGGCACAGGGCAGACTCTGAGTGCAAGACAGGGTCCTGTGGGTCCAATCCATCACCTGCCAGGACTGAGCTGCACCCAGCTGAGCAGCCAGAGCTTGTCCCCAGCCCTGTGCTCTGCCCTTGCCGAGGCAGCTGAGTGCTTACCGTTGTCATCCTCCAGGGGGGCAGAGTGGGAAGCCAGACTGTGGTCACCTACAGAACCCTGCAAGAGAGTAGCAGACAATGAGCAGCTCTGACCTCCTGCAGCCTGAGTCACACAGTGGGCACTCTGCCACCCACAGCACTCAACCAGGGCCAGCCCAGCCTTGCTGAGCTGCAGCTGAAGCTGCTTTTTGCTGTGTAAGGCACAAGGCAGAGTCCAGCTGGCTGCCAGCAAAGTGAATTCCCTGCTCCATCCTCAGGGTTTCACAGCTTCTGCAGTGGTCAGGGCCTCTGCCATGGTGCTCACCCCCCCTGGCTTTGCTTTCCCTAACACCTGCAGCTTGGACACCTCCAACCTCTGGATTTGAGGGTGGCACCCCCTGGGTTTTCTTCCTCAGAAATCCCTGGAGGCCAAGCAGGACAGAGCCTGGAAGGTCCCTTCTGACCCACATCATCCTAGGAATCCATCAGCCTCGTGGCTCCCTCCAACATTTGACAGATCTTTAACCATTTAAAGGGCTTTTGGGGGGAGGGAAAAAAACCAAACCAGTGAACAGCTGACTTTTCAAACAGCTTTTGGTGCCCTGGAAGTTTGCCCTTCCCTGGGTGGGATCAAGACCTTCCCTGCTCCTTCAGAAAGAGGCAAACGTTTAAACAACAGCAGAGAAACCAAACCCAGCAAACAAAAACCAAACCCCCAGCAAAGCAAGAGCCCCTCCCCCCAAAAGCAAACACAAAACCACCCCCCCAAACAAACTAACCACCCCAAACCCGACCCCAGCACTCAGCAGAGCTGGGTCCAAGGCAGTGCCCAGCCCCTGCCCCCCCTGCAGAGCAAGGCCCTGAGGCACTGCTGCTGCTCAAGCAAATGGTTTGAAGCAGCTACCCTGAGAAGCTCAACTGCTGTGACCTGGTGAGCTGCAGATCATCACTAATGGAAAGGTTCAGTGCAGGCAGCTGAAGGCTGCACATGAATGAGGTCATGAAGGAGGCAAATTCCAGACAGGAACATCCTCCACTGAGGAGCAGCACAGGGACTGGGTGGGAAGTGCCTCAGCCTGGTTCTGGGGCTGCTGAGTCTTTCACAGATCCAGAGAACCATGGAGTGGGTTAGGGTTGGAAGGGACCTTGAAGATCCATCCAGCTCCAACACCTTGCCAGGGGCAGGGACACCTCCCACCAGCTCAGCTTGCTCCAGGCCTCACCCAGCCTGGCCTTGACACCTCCAGGGGGGAAGCAGCCACAGCCTCCCCTGGGCAGCCTGTGCCAGGCTCTCCCCAGCTTCACTCTGAAGAATTCCTTCCTCCTCTCCAGTCTCAATCTGCTCTCTTCCAGCCCAAAGCCATGGCCATGATTTTTAAGGTCCCTTCCAGCCCAAACCATTCTGTGACTCTATGAAGCAGCTCCACTTGAAGTGGAGTCCTTGAGCATCTTACCTGCTCCCCATCCTGCCAGGCAATGGAGTCCTCAAGACTTGGAGGCAGGTTCTCCTTCTGCTCAGATTTGTAACTCTCCAGCTCACTCTCACTGGCTTGAATCTCACTCTATAGGATAAAGCACTTGAAAGGTGACAGGTTCTTGGCCCTAGGACTCCACTCACTTTCTCTTTGCCTTGGAATCCTGTTCAGACTCTTTTCTGGTACACAAAGTGATCATTAAAGGAGGAGGCATAAAAGTCTGCACAGGCTTGGGAGTTGACAAGTTCTAGTGAAGGGTGAAGGGGAGAAGGCTCCAGGGAGACCTCAGAGCAGCCTTCCAGTACCTGAAGGGACTCCAGCAGAGCTGGGGAGGGACTTGGGACAAGGGCTGGGAGTGCCAGGATGAGGGACAATGGCTTTGAGCTGGGAGAGAGATTGAGACTGGAGAGCAAGAAGAAAGTCTTGAGAGTGAAGTGGGGAGACCCTGGAACAGGCTGCCAGGGAGGCTGGGGCTGCCTCCTGCCTGGAGGGGTTCTCAAGGCCAGGCTGGATGAGGCCCTGAGCAGCCTGGGCTGCTGGGAGGTGTCCCTGCCCCTGGCAGGGGGCTGGAACTGGATGATCTTGAAGGTCCCTTCCACCCCAACCCACTCCAGGGCTCTATGCTGAGCTGGGGCTGCAGGAGTTCTGTGGGGCTTGGGGCAATCCAGCACTTCTCAAACTTCTCTCTACCTCCCTGTCTGAAAATCACCTCTCATGTCTCCTGCTCAGTGCCCTTCTGCCTGCTCCAGAACGTTCACTGTGCAGCTGACACTCCCAAGTGGTTCAGGACAAGCACTGAGCAGAGCACTCTGCAGCTGCAAACTGCACCTCAACACAAAAAGCAACCCCCAGAAGAGCTTCAGTTCCACTCAAAACCTCCACTTCTGTTGTTTGCTGAGGTTTGTGCTCCTGACAAGCTGCCCCATGGGAGGCTTTCACAAGAGACTCTTTCAGCCTGATCAAAAGAGCCCCAAGCAGCCCAGCTGAACCTCGTGCTGCCTTCACCAGCCCAGCTGAACCTCGTGCTGCCTTCACCAGCCCAGCTGAACCTCGTGCTGCCTTCACCAGCCCAGCTGAACCTCGTGCTGCCTTCACTGCCACAGGGACCCTGGAGAGCCTCTCCTGCCCTTCACAAGGCCTCTCCTCTCTGACATGAAGCAGCCACCAGCAGCAGCCTGCTGGACTGCCACATCTGATGGGGATGGCCCCAGACATTGGAGTTTGAGTGCACAGCCTTCTGAATGCCCTTCCCCGGCATCAGGTCCAGAGGAGGCCACAAAGGTGGTCAGAGGGCTGCAGCAGCACTTTCCCCGCTGTGGGGCAGGCTGAGGGGGCTTGGGCTGTGCAGGGAGAGCAGCCTGGGCTAGTTGAAGGTGTCCCTGCCCACAGCAGGGGGTTGGCACCAGATGATCTTCAAGGTCCCTTGGACAATTCTCTGCTCTCTCTCCCTCCCTTTCCTGCACAGCAAGGATTGCCTCTCAGCAGCTGGAAAAGCCTCTCTCAGTTTGACCCCAGCCCTGCATCTGGAAAGGAAGAAGCTGCTGAGTGAAGGCAGTGGCCTTGCCCTCTGGCAGCCTGCTTGGCACGAGAGCTGCTTCCCAGTCCCAGGCTGGGACAGGTGACAGGACAGACTTACCATGGCAGTGAGGCCTGGGGAGGTGCCCTGCTTGGACACAGCTGCCTGGTACTTGGCCAACCTGTCCTTGATTGAGGTCTCTGTTAAACGAGGCAGCTCCAGGCTCCTCTTGCTCTCTGCCTTCTCTGGGCTGCTATCCACAAGGAGCCCTGCAAAAAGCAGCACAGGGGTCACCCCCAGGGGCCCAGAGGCAGAGGTGTCTCCAGGACATCTTTGCTTTCATGCCTGCTGTCAGGCAGGTTGCAGAAGCCAGCTCCTGTGGCTGGCTGACTTCCCTGGCAGCAGCTTCACTGTTCAGCAAAGGGTGATAAATAAACGACCTGCCACGAGCTCCCAGCCTCTGATGCCTGCAGGTTGTTCAAGCCACCACAGTCCCCTTCTTGGGGATAACCACCCTGGGTAAGGAGCTCCTCCAGCACTGCTCAAGCAAGGGCACAAGCCCTCTGAGCAGGGAGATGCAACAGCAGCCCCAGGAAGCTGTCCCTGCCCGTGGCAGGGGGGTTGGAGTAGACACCTCTCAGGTCCCTTCCAACCCTCCCAATGCTTAACCTGCTGAGGTTCCCATGGTCAAGGTTTAAACTCCCAGCAAGACTTCAGTGAAGCACAAAAGCTACCTGGCACTCTACAGGCAGAGGGTGGCTGCACCTCCTTCCCCTTCTGAAAGGCAAAAGCTGTTTTATAACCCCAAAGAGACACCCCACCCCCCACGCCCCCCAAACCCAGAGCAGGATCTTCACTGACCTGCTGTGCCATGGCTCTTCTCTCCTGGGCCAACATCAAAGTCCTCTGAGGAGAAGCTGTTTTCAGAGATCCTCCTCCCTGCTGCTGTCTTCCTCTGGTCTCTAGGGACCTGCTGGAGACAAGACCCCAGCAGCCCCTTCTCAGCTGCCTGCAGCACCAGAGCCTGCAGCCCATAAGCCCCTAAGAGGTGGAGGTGTCAGCAGCAAGTCTGCTGTGCTGGGACACACAAGCGCAGCAGGTGACATCTTGTTTAACCAGCAGAGTTTGGTCACAGAATGCCTGAGCCTGGCACCCTGAGACAATCTCCTGAAGGGGTCAGGAGATGCCCTTTGACTTCCCTTTGCTGATAAGCCAGGGGAGGGACTCTGTGCCAAAGGCTTCTCGTGATAGGCCAAGGGGCAGTGGATCGAAGCTGGAAGAGGAGAGATTGAGACCGGAGGAAGAAGTTGTTTAGAGTGAGGGTGGGGAGGCACTGGAACAGGTTCCCCAGGGAGGTGGTTGAGGCCCCATCCCTGCAGGCATTCAAGATCAGACTTGATGTGGCCCTGGGCAGCCTGCTCTGGTTGGAGGTGTCCCTGCTGACTGCAGGGTGGGAGGGGTGGACAAGATGCCCTCGGAGGGTCCCTTCCAACCCACTGCAGCCTGTGAACAATTTATCACAGGAGTCCATCTGTGCTCAGCAGCAGACAGGAGAATAAAGGCTGCTGTGATAGGAGGTACCTGGAGGTTCTTGTTTTGCTGTGGCCACCTCATGCATTTGATACCAAACAGTGCCCTCATTAGGGCTGATAAGGCTGCAGCTTAAGTAGGAGAGTGCCAAGAGATAAAGATTCTCAGATTGCTGGATCAGCAGCAGCTGCAAGGCTGCAGCACTGCAAGGGCTGCTCTGGCTGCCTGAGTCAGGGCTGAAACTCCTCTGTTGAGGCCAACTCCAGCAGAACTTCATGCTCAGGGTGGGAAAAAAAAAAAGGCAGAAAGTCGACTTCAGCAGCTCTGATAACTGCTCCTGGAGTGCAGAGCTTCCTTTGGCCTCCTCAGCTTGGGAGTTTTCACAGCATGGCTCAGGTTGGGAAGGGCCTCAGAGAGCCTCTGCTCCACTTCTCCCAGCTGAAGGTCCCAGGGTTGGAAGGGAGCTGGGAAGTCATTGAATCCTAACCCCTTGCCAGAGCAGGGCACCCAGGAACACATCCAGGTGGGGCTGGAAAGTCTCCAGAGGAGGAGACTCCACAGCCTCCCTGGGCAGCCTGCTCCAGGCCTCCAGCAGCCTCACAGGGAAGAAGTTTTCCCTTCTGTTCCTGTGGAACCTCCTCTGCTCCAGCTGCTGCCCACTGCCCCTTGTCCTGTCCTTGGACACCGCTGAGCAGAGCCTGGCTCTGTCCTCCCTCCTCTAAGCCACTAGAAGGTGAGAGATCCTCCTCCCCCACCCTGGGAAGGGTCACACCAGAGCCAGGGGAAATGAGGACTGAGGTTAAAGCAAGGGGGTGGAGGGGGTGGGGAAGCAGCTTTGGCAAGATGCTCCAAGCACACATTCCAGCCCCCACACCCAACCTCCAACGAGTTCCTTAGCTGCTGGTCACCAAAGTGGGAAACTCCCAAGTCTGAGCTGCACTGGGAGATGCTGGCTGTGAAAAGCCAGGCTGCAGCTCTACCAGGGAAGGAAAATGCAGCTGGAAAAATCTCTCTCATTTTTTTTTCTCCCCCCCATTACCATGGGAAATATTTTCCAGAGCTGTGGTTTAAGGCTTCAGTAACTTTGCTGACTGGAAAAGAGCTCAGCTAGGACAAGCCTGCCCCTTCCCTCAGGTGCGTGACAGCTTCAGCCTGGGAGTGTCTGCACGCTTGTGGGGACTTGCAGAGTCCCCACTCCGTGCAAGCTGCTCTGAGGTGATCCTCCCTGCCTCAGCATCACCCCGAGCCCAGCAGAGAGCTCAGCGGAGCGGCAGGCACAGAGCTCAGCTTCGGGCTGGCATCGCAGGGTGGGGTCGGGTCCTCAAAGCTCACCCAGGCCCAAAGCCCTGCCCCGGGGCAGGGCCACCTCCTCCAGGCGGCAGGCAAACAAAAGCCAGGAGCGCAGGAAGCTCGGAGGAAAGTGGGAAAGCCACCAGAATCAAGGCCCCGGGCCTGTGTTGCAAGCCACCAGCATATGCAACTCATTTTGCAGTGAAGCAATTCCCCCCCCCCCCCCAACCCCACCCCCCCCCCCCCCCCGGGGACACGCAGTCTGCAGTCCACATGCGGGATCGGATTTCATGAGCAGTGGTAGGAAAAATGCAAGCCCTCTGCATTTGCAAGTCAAAACTCGCGAGGGCAGAGCCGCTTTGGACAGCTCTCCCAGACGGGG
>JAAWVA010000047.1:124485-196909 GCA_015227895.2 Colaptes auratus
TTTCCAGCGCTGCGCATCAGTGACTCATGGCTATAGGAAAGCCTCTGGGCTCTGGCAGCGCCTGCGGCTCGACTGCAGCTGGTGGAGGCTGGGGAGCTCACCTCAAACACTTCCCTTTTCTTTCACACACGCAAATACCGACTCTGGCCTCTTTTGTTTTAGCCCAAGCCGCATTCCCCTCACTTAGAGACCAGGCACAAGCGATCCCAGCTCGCTTGGAAAGATCCACCCAGCCCGAGCCAGCCCTTCACGACCTCCCTCGGGTCCCCTGCGCCCCTTCCGCAAGCAAACTCACTTTTCACCTCCAAGGAGTCGGTTGGGCGATCTTTAAAGGTCCCTCGCAACCCGAAGATGACCTTTAAGGCTCCCTTCCGACCCAAGCCAGACCTTTAAAAGCTCCTTTCCAGCCCAAACCCACCCGCGAAACGAAACGCGCCAACTCCCAGCGCCCCGCCGGCGCCCGCGGAGCTCCGCCGAGCCGCTGGCAGCGGCTGCGTTGTGTTCGCAGCTGAAACAATGAGCCGCGGGATTCGCCGAGTCAAGAGCCGGGAGCCACTCCCTCCGGGGGACTTTTCCCGAGGCAGCAGAGTTCTGCTTTCCCTCGGGATGCCCCGGGACGGATCCTTACCTTGCCCTGAGCCGCCTCTCCCTTCTCAAACATCATCTTGAGCTTGCTCAGCGGCACGTTGTACTTCTCGATCTTGCCCGAGGGCTCCGAGCTCTCACTGCCTTCAGCTTTTTCCACGTCCCTGGCCTCTCGCAGGCAGTTTTCCATTCTCCCGCTCTCCGGTGAGTGGCTCCGAAGCTTTCTGCTGTCAGCTGCAGGCTCCTGCAGCTGGCCAGAGGCGCCCGCAGGAGGGACCTGGGCGTCGGGTGCTTCGCCAGCCCCCGGGGGCCGCTGGAAAGCTGGGGAAGGGGCTGAGCTGCTCCCCACTGCGAGCCCGAGGCCACCGACCTTGTGCCTGAGCTCGGCGCCGCCGCTCCGGACAGGCTCCTTGCGAGGCTCGGCCGCCGAGGCTGGGGTCTCCCACTTCTTCTTCAGCAGGCTGAGGGTGCCCCGCTTGAGGTGAGGGGGGAGACCTTCTGCGTTCTGCAAAGAGCAAGCAGCGGGCTGCAGGGAGCCGGCTGATGGAGCCCCAGCGCTTCCTCCCGGTGCCAGAGGAAGTTAAAGGCTCAGCTCCGCTCCCCGCTCCTGCAGACAGCTGCGAACGGTTACAACTGTGCCACATGGAGAAAGCATCCAGGACAGGGAAGGGAGGAGGGGGGAGAAGAGAAAATCAGGAGCGAAGGCAGGAAGTGAGCAAACAGGATGGCCTTATAAGGGAAAAGGGAGTCGAGCTCTAATGAGTTAATGACACACAAAAGGCTTCAATCCACACGCGAGGGAAAAGGGAGCGAACCCCACCGGGGTCCCGACTCCCAGAGCAAGCAGAGAGGAGCAAAAGCAGCCACAGGAGAGGTGGGTTCCGTGCCAAGGGTGTCCACACCTCCCAGCTGGGCCAGGAGAAGCAATCAACAGGCCCCCAAAAAGCTCCAGCTCAGCGTTCAGGAATCGTTGCTGGGCTGAGCTGGAGTGGTGGCCCCCAGCCACCGGCAGTGCTCGAGGGACAAGAGCTCTGCCCCGGGTTTCACTCCACCCCAGCTCAGTGCAGACAGCAAAGAGCTTTTGCCTCCCATTTACGACTTCCAGAACAGTTGCTGGATTTTTCCTGTCTTTCTCTCAGCACACTGAAAGCTTTCAGCAGGCTTTGCCTCACCACACACAGCAGCAGCAGCAGCACCCCTCAGACTCAAACGCTTCCCCAACTACTTTGCCTTACTAATTACCCTCTCCCCAGGGCACCAGCCCCGCCCAGGCCTGATTAATTGCCACCTAAATTACCTGGCACCACTGCATCTCCGCTGCCTGTCCCTCATGGAGCCCAGGGTGCATCAAACTGCCTGCAAGTGGAGCAGGTCTGCAAGGCTTTGCAGGCATTAGCCAGGATTAGAAGCTATATTGGGATTTAAGTCCCTCACCCTATTACTCTTCTGCTTGTGTTTTGGATGCTGCTTTGCAAATTAACTTGAGTCCACCCAGACTTAAACAAAAGATCATCTTCTTGTCTTGCAAAGGCAGCACTGAAGGTGCCAGGTAAAGGCTGGAACAGAGGAGCTCAGGCTGAGGGCTGGACTGGATGGGTCCCTGCCAGCCAGCCTGAGGGGCTCTGGAGCTGTGCAGCAGATTTCATTCACAGATTCATGGAATGGTTTGGGCTGGGAGGGACCTTAAAGGCCATCCAGTTCCAACCCCCTGCCATGGGCAGGGACCCCTCTCAACGAGGCTCAGCTGCTCAAGGCCTCCTCCAGCCTGGCCTTGAAGACCTCCAGGGAGGAGGCATCCCCAGCAACGTGTTCCAGAGTCTCACCCCTCTGGTACTGAAGAACTTCTTCCTCAGCCCCAGCCTAACCCTGCTTGGGGGAAGATCCCCCTTGATGCATTCCAAGCTACTAAAGGCACAGGGCAGGTTTTCAGCTGCTTTCAAGCAGCCTGTCTGATTTTAGTTAAGGAAGGAAGAGCTACCACAGGACTGCCTGCAGCTAAGAACACAGCCTGGAGATTCCTGTCCTGTGGTTAAACCATTCTGCCTTCTGCTTAGGAGTGAATTGGTGATTCAGCACATAGCTCTGGGCAAGGAACTGGGTTTGCTTTCCTGTCACTCGCCCTGGGAAAGGGTCAGGAGGATGATTCAGAAAGCAAACACCTTGCCCAAGCCAAGTTTGCTGCAGGACACATGGCGGCAGCTTTGACAGTCCCAAACCCCAAGCACCACTGCAGGAAGCTGCCCCACTCCCACTGCAGGCTGCTGCTTATTGCCAGGGAATAAATACTCACAGCTCTCCTCTTCTCAGCAGTGGCCTCTTCAGCTGCTTTCTGATACCTTTGAGACAGAGGAAAGAGAGAGGAGGGGAAAACAAAACACCACAAAGAGTTTCTTAAAGCAGAACACTGAATGCTCCTGCAGCCAGCTGAGGTTTGCTTTCACCACGGAGGACTCTCTGCACTGCCCAGACCCATCCAACAAAACCAGAGGCTGGGGCAACAGTAGCAGGGAGCAGCAGGAACGATGCAAGGACGCAACTGAAGGGCACTTTGCAGTAGCAGCAACACACAGCCCTGGGTCTTTTTCGTTACCCAGGCACTCCCATCCCAAATCCAAAGCATTTACCTTGGAAGAGCTGGATTGTTTTCAGCACCCAGCTGTCTGCTGTGCCCCCCCACCCCCCGGCAGGAATAACTCAGCTATTTATACAGCAGCTGCTGAACTGTGACAAATTACAGCTTGGCATCGGCAGAGGGATCTCCATAAGTGCCACTTTCTTTCACTATGCTGAGTTGTAAACTGCACCCATTCAGCAGCTGCTTCCCCGGCAGCTGAGCCTCCCCAGCAGTGGAAACAGTAATCACAGCCCTCTGAAGATAAGCCACCTCTGATCCCCAATCAAAGTCCTTTCAGAACGGCTCAGGTTGGAAGGGAGCACAGAGCTCCTCTCCTCCAGCCCTCCTGCCCTGCCCAGGGACCCCCTCTCAGCTAGGCTCAGCTGCTCAAGGCCTCACCCAGCCTGGCCTTCAACACCCCCAGCTGATGGAAGTGAGGCTTGCAGTAGATGTTCCCCCTCAGGGATGCACAGGTCCCCAGGTGCTTGGGAAGACACAGAGGCAGACATTAACATCTGCCCCTCAGCCACCCAGGGGCTCACACCTCCCACCCCCTAGCCCCAGGCTGCTCCAGGCCTCCTCCAGCCTGGCCTTCAACACCCCCAGGGAGGGGGCAGCCACAGCCTCCCTGGGCAGCCTGTGCCAGGCTCTCAATACCCTCCCGCTGAAGAACTTCTGCCTCAGCTCCACTCCAACCCTGCCCTGCCTCAGCTCCACTCCAACCCTGCCCTGCCTCAGCTCCACTCCAACCCTGCCCTGCCTCAGCTCCAAACCGTTGTTGCCCCTTGTCCTGCCTCCAGGCACCCTCAGCAAAGGTCTCTCTGCAGCCTTCCTGCAGGACCTCTTCAGGTGGCTGCAGAGCCCCAGAGCAGGGCTGGGAGTCTGCAAGGAGCTGCTGCTGTGTGCAGGGACCTGGCTGATTAAGGACTGGCAGTTTGGATTACTTCCAGTAAGCCTTTTCCAGAGGATTATCAACATTTAGGAGATGAGCAGGGTCTGCAATCAAGCTCCAACGAGTGCATAAATTACCTGAACAACAGCAGTGGGAGCCAGCAGCTTCCCCTAGGCACTTCCAGGGGCACTTAGACCCTGTTTGGATTGCACTTTTCCATCCCCTGGAGACTCCAGAGGGGTTTTCCCCCCCCCCCAACCCTCAGGATTTAAGTACTCCAAAACTTCACTGCACTGTGGCAGCAAATCCCACTGGGAAGCCAAGCTGCAGCCTAGATAATCCCTGAAGGAAATGAAAGCCCCTCCAGAGCTCACATCCAAGGCAGCACCACTCAGCTTGCACAGATCCATGCAATGGGTTGGGTTGGAAGGGAACTCAAAGATCTCCCAGCTCCAACCCCCTGCCATGGACAGGGACCCCTCCCACCAGCTCCAGGCCTCATCCAGCCTGGCCTTGAACACCTCCAGGGAGGAGGCAGCCAGAGCCTCCCTGAGCATCAATCAGCAGCTGGAAAACCTTTCGCCCAGCTCCTGTTGAAGCAGAAACTTCCCTGCCCACAGCTCTCTGCCTTCTCACAGCACCAGCTGCCAAGCCTCACAGCACTTACTTGGAGAACCTCTCCATGAGAGCTGAGGACTTGTTCTTGTTGACTAGAGAAAGCTCTTTGGCAGTGATTTTCAAGGACTGAGAGGTCCATTGTCTTCTGTTGAAGGGGGAAGGCTCCATCCTGTCCCCACAGACACCTGCTGGGGAAGAAAGCACAGCCCCAGTCAGCAGGAGCCAGGGGAGCAGCTTCAGGAGGGGCTCCCAGGCTGCACCAGGTTGGAAGGGACCCCTCAAAGGGCATCTTGGGCAACCCCCCCTGCAGTCACCAGGGAGACCTCCAAGCAGCTCAGGCTGCTTTTGGCCCGATAGAAAATCCCCACTGGGGTGCTCCCAGTGCAGCAGTGCCACCAGCTCCTGAGGGTTCAGATCTGGTGCCTCAATGGGTGGAATAAAGCCACCAGCTGACAACAATCATTTCCTCTGAGAGGCCATCGAGATGGAGCCCCTGATAGGAACACTGCCCACAGTGACTGGGTGGGAAATAAACTGCAGCCAGGACAGGAGGAAGCAGCAAAGTGTGGCTGCAGAGGATGCCAGCTGCCAAGCTCTGCATTTCCTACACACACACACACAGAGGAGTGCCCTCCAGGAGGCCCCAGGGCCCTCTCTTCTTCTGGTGTCTAACCCAGCTGTGCTGCATTTATGTCAGGCTGGAGTTAGGAAACCCAAGAGGATGCCTTCCCCATGCAAACATTCCTCATCCACTCCTGAGCTCTGCAGCAGCTCCCTGTGAGCTGACACCAGGCTGGTGCTGGGGGCAGCAGCTGCAGACCTCAGTCACAGGAGAGGTTAGGATGGAAGGGACCTGGCAAAGACATCTGGGCCAGCACCTCTGCAGTCATGGTTCCATGAGTCCACGATCCACAGCAAGAGCAGGTTGCTCAGAGCCCCAACAACCTGACCTGGAGTAGCTGCAGGGATGGAGCAGGTTCCTCCTCTCTGGGCAGCCTGGGCCAGGGTCTCACCACCCTCACTGCATAAAATTGTCCTCTACATCCAGTCTGAATCTCCCTTTTAGTTTCAGAGCATCCCCCCTCGTCCTGTCCCCAACAAGCCCTGCTCAGCAGTGTCTCCAGCTTTCTGAGCATCCCCTTCGAGCGCTGCAAGGCCACCAGAAGGTCTCCCTGGAGCCTCCTGCCTTCCACAGGCTGAACCACCCCAACTCTCTCAGCCTGGCCCTCAGCAGAGGGCTCCCAGCTCTGCCATCACTGCTGTGGCCTCCTCTGGACCAGTTCCAACAGGTCCACATCCTTCTTGTACCTCCTGTTGCAACAGCTACCAGCTCCCTAAAGGACTGGTGGTAGCTCCCCTCACCTGCTCCATGACCCTCTCCCCTCTCCAGCTCCAAGACCTTCTGCCCTCCCCTGCTCCACAATCCTCCTCCCCTCTGCTGCTCCACGACCCTCTCCCCTCCCCTGCTCCACGACCCTCTCCCCTCCCCTGCTCCAAGATCCTCCTCCCTGTCCTGCTCCACAACCCTCTCTCCTCTGCTGCTGCAAGATCCTCCTCCCCTCCCCTGCTCCATGACCCTCTGCCCTCTCCTGCTCCACAATCCTCTGCTTTCCCCTGCTCCATGGCCCTCTCCCCTCTCCAAGATCCTCCTCCCCTCTCCTGCTCCACGATCCTCTCTCCTCTGCTGCTCCATGACCCTCCTCCCATCCCCTGCTTCACAACCCTCTGCCCTCCCCTGCTCCACGACCCTCTCCCCTCCCCTGCTGCAGGATCCTCTGCACCCTCTCACCACAAGACTGCACAGCAGGTTATTACTTTTTTCCCATACTCATTTTTCTTTTGTGAGGGAGGAAAGGAGGGGAGGGCCATTTAAAGAGCTCTCTGATAAGACACAAATAAAGCTGGCAGGGCAACGCCTTTCCTTCTTTCCCCCTCTCTTCCTTTCTCCCTGGCCTGATGTCACACAGTGCCTGCAGCAAGTGCAGTGCCTGCCCCTGCAGGGCCAACTCCAGCCTGCCTGAGCCTTCCTCAGGTTTTTCCATCACCATCAGGTCACAGAATCCTGGGAGCCTGAGTACAGCCCTGTTTGACCAGCAGCCACACTGCAAATGGAAACACCCTGAGACAACTTGACATGAAAAACAAAGCTTGGTAGCTTGTGGCCAGCAGGGCAAGGGAGGTTCTCCTCCCCTCTGCTCTGCCCCAGTGAGGCCACAGCTGGAGGACTGGAGCCAGCTCTGGGCTGCCCAGTTCCAGAGGGACAGGAAACTGCTAGAGGGAATCCAGAGGAGGCTCTAAAGCTGCTGAGGGGCCTGGAGCAGCTCTGTGAGGAGCAAAGGCTGAGAGCCCTGGGGCTCAGAGCCTGGAGAAGAGCAGCCCCAGAGGGGATCTGAGCAATGCTCAGCAAGAGCTAAAGGCTGGGGGGCAGGAGGCTGGGGCCAGACTCTGCTGAGTGGTGTCCAGGGGACAGGACAAGGGGCACAAACTGGAATGCAACAGGAGAAACTCCTCCGGTGTGAGGGTGCTGGAGGCCTGGAGCAGGACTGCTGAAGAATGACAAAGCCTGAGGATTCCAATGCCTGAGCCCAGAGTTCAGCTGCAGCAGGCAGAGCCTCCCTGGCCCTGTGATCCTCAGCAAATCCCAGCGCTGGGGCTGGCAGCGTCCAGCTGGGGCTGGAGCCAGAGGAGCCTCTCCAGTGCTGCTCCCTGCTGCTGCACGGCGAGAAAACAGGCAGCAGATGAGCAGCTCGCTGAGCTGGGGGGGCAGGCAGGACTTTCTCTCCCACTCCTTAACTCACCTGAGGCAATGCAGAGCAGGAGCAGTGCAGGCTTGGTGCAGCCAGTGGCTTAGCCGCTGGCTTGAGGGGCAGAGGGTGAACCACGGAGTCAAACAAGAGGACTCTACTGGGTTTGCTCTGATGTTCACAGATTGATGGAGTCACAGAATGGTTTGGGTTGGAAGGGACCTTAAAGCCCATCCAGTTCCAACCCCCCTGCCACGGGCAGGGACAACTCCCACCAGCCCAGGTTGCTCAAGGCCTCATCCAGCCTGGCTTTGGACACCAGGCTGGACCAGAAGGATGCTTGCTCTCAGTTCTGAAACCCCTCCAGGGATGGGGACTCCACCACTGCCCTGGGCAGCCTGGGCCAGGCCTGGGCAACCCTGAGGGAGAATAAATTGTTCCTCATGTCCAACCCAAACCTCCTCTGGTGCCATTTGCCCTTGTTCCATCATTTGTTCCTTGGGAGAAGAGACCAACCCCTACCTGGCTCCAGGCTCCTTTCGGTTTTGCTGCCAGCCTTTGCCACCTGCCCCAAGGATCATCCCAGGGAGAAAAGGATCTCACTAGAGCACAGGGAGAGCTCAGTTGGCCCAGGCTGTGATTTCATGACTGACAGAATCTGCTGCTGCAAAAAAAAAAACAACCAACCACCAAAGCCCCACACAAATCCATGCTGAAAATGATCACTCCCGAGCCTGCCACACAAGGCTGCTCTTTCACTTTTGTTTTAGGGTTAACCTCAAGCCAAAGGGGAGCTCACCTGAAGCCCAGCTCTGCAGTTTGAATTGCCTGGGACAAAAACAGAGGCAGCAGTGCCCAGGGAGCAGGCATTCAGGAGAAGCCTCTCCCTTGGCAGGGATAACAGGTCCCCATTGAGAGCACCTCCCACGGAAGGACAGCTTCAGTGAAGCACTGAGAAAACAAAATCTGGTTTAATTGTCCAGAAGATAAACCTGGGTCTGATGCCCAAGCATTCCACTGCAGCTCCTACTGACTCCTCTTTGTGGAGGAGCTTCCCCCTGCTGTGGGTTTTCTTTCTGCTCTCTTTCCCAAGCATTTGCTCCACAGGTGCATTCAGACAACCAAACCTGGCCTGGCAAAACCTCTCCCTAAAAAGCAGGGGCTGCTGCTGCTAGGACCTTCAGGCAGCAAAGTTCAGCAGCATGCTTGCCTCCTCAGACACAAACCAGAACGCTGAAGTGCCCTGAAACTTGTGCTCCCACATTTTTAACACCATTCCTCGCCCTCAGCACATTCCCCTACATTCAGGGTTCCACTCAGTTCAAGCAGCTCTGTGCTGCTGCTGCTGCTGGTTCCGAGTAATTCAACCCAAGTCACCGCAGGATGGTCCTTAAAACGGAGATCCTGGGGATCACAACACAGCCAGGTCGGGCTGGAGACAGGAGGGAGGTCAGAGGAGCTGGAGGAGGGGACAGGGAACCTGGTGTTGTGCAAGACGTTCGGGAGGGGAAGGGCTGCGATTGAGCCTCTGGCAGGCACCAGATTCACCTCCGACAGCTTTAGCTGAGAACCGAACAGGGGAAAAGCTCACATCGGGAAAGAGCCTGGAAAAGCCTTTTCCAGTGACACCTGCCCCGGAGCTGAGCTGGCTGCCTTACGACAGGTGGTTGAAGCGTCTGCAGGGCCATCTGCCGAAGCATCTCATCAGCTAAGAGCCGAGCGGGGAGCGCAGGGCAGGGGGCACGGAACGGCCGGCAGCGAGCGGCTGGGAGCCAGGCATGCAGCCCCCAGCTCGGGCTGTCCGTGACCGGCCGCACGCCTTTCCGAGGTGGCCCTCAGGGGCACCTTCCCGCGGTCCTAAGAGGCGCCGTTCCGCGCCGCTTCCAGCACCGCTCCCCGACTCCCCCCGCGCCGCGCTGCGGCGGGACAGGGCCGCTCCTGCCTCCCGCCGCGGCTGTCACTGCCCCGCAGAAGCGGAACCCCTGGCATCCCGGTGCGGGCTGCCAACACCTGCCCAGCCCGGGCAGGCCGACAGAGCCCCGCTGCCTTTCGCGGGTGCCGCCAGCGGGGTCCGGCAGCGGAGGAGAAGCCCACCGGAGCCTGCGCGTGGGGCGGGCACGGGGGTCGCAGGCACCTGCGCAGCCCCACCAGCGGCCGCACCGGCACGGGCCAGGCTGCGGGTCGGGCTGCGGGCAGTTCCCCGGCGGCAGAACCCCCAGCGGCAGCGCTCCCCACGCCCGCCCGGCGGCGCTGTTCCCCCCCACCCCGGTCCCCACGCACCTGCGGCGGCTGGAGGCAGGTCTCGCGCGCACCTGTCGGGGCCGAGGCGGCGACTGCGGCTCCGCGCCCGCGAGCCGCCCGCGAGCCGCCCGGGCCCCGCCCCCGCCCCGCCCCCAGCCCCCGCCCCGCCCCCTGGCCGGGGGCTTTCCCCCGCGCATGCGCAGTGCTCCCTCCCCCCCCCGGCTCTGGGGGTGCTGCCCGGTGGGGCTGGGGGATGCTCGGTGTCCGCTCTGCTGCGGGAGAACCGGGGAGCTCCTCCGCCTTTCCCTACGGTCTGCTCCGTGCGGGGCTGCCCTGGCAGTTGGTGTGTGCGGCCCGGAGCGCGCCGAGGGTGGGCTGGGGACCCGCGGACACCTTCCCAGCACGGGGGAGGCGGAAGGAAAGGTCTCAGAGCCGTAGCCACGGTGGAGGGAGGAAAGGTCAAGGCGCCATGGACAAAGTGGAAGGCAGAAGGGTCTCAGAGCCGTGGCCGCGGCTGGAAGGTGCTGTGAGGAGCAGCTGTGTGCCTGCGCTGGGGTCCCCCCAGCCGTGTTTTGCTTGAGCACAAGGCGCCAGGGGCTCAGCAGCCAGGCAGGTGAGCTGCATTCCTGAGCCTGCAGCCTGTATCCTCAGCAGCATGCCAGAGCGCTCCTGCTGCAGCCTGCACGGCAGCTCCTCAGATGCTTATCTGTGCAGGGTGCTTTCAGGAATAGCTGCAGGTGCTTCCTCCTTTGCACCCATGCTGTCTCCAGGAGGTGTAAAGCACCCAACGACCGAGTTAAAAAGTACTTGCATGGGATCTGTGCTGCAGCTCAGCCTCCCCACTGCTGCCAGGTGTTTAACGTGGCCTCTGCTGTGCCCACAGCTCACAGCAGTGCCCCTTGGACTTGATCCTAGAGGCCTTTTCCAACCCGGATCGCAGAACCACCCAGGAGCCTCTGTGAGAGCAAACCCAGGGCTGTGGCCTCTCCTCAGGCTCCTTCCTGAACGCAGCCAACCCTCCGCTGCCTGCTTTTGGCTGCTGGTGGCTGCAGAGCCCCAGCGGTGCCAACTCTGCTGAGCTGCAGCCGACAGCTCTGAGCTCAGCACTGACTCCAAAGCTGCTTTCTGGGGGTGGGTAAGAGCCTGTGGTGAGTTGGAGGTGTGAAGGGCAAGGAGTCACCAAGCTGTGACCAACCTGTGCCAGGACAACAGCCTCGGGGTGATCATCAGCGCCTCCGTGGGGCTTGCTCGCTCCAGGGGCTGGCATCCTTCCTCCTGGTACTCTGAGAGCAGCAGAATGCAGCTCCAGCAGTGGATTTAGACCAGAGAGAAGAATCCTATGAAATAGTTTCTGTCTTCAGCCCTCCCTTTTCGAGATCTCATCCAAGTGTCTCACTTCTGGGAGGAGCAGCAGCGCTTCCTGAGGGACTCTTGGCTGCTCCTCTGACTGTTGGGGCTGCTCAGCTTCCTGCAGAAGAGGCCCAGCACTGGCAGGTAGGGCGAGGCAGCTGCTGAAGGAACACCACCACCACCCCCCCCCACGCCCCCTACCCCGGTAGGGACAATGCTGAGACACCCACAGGGAGATTTTTGGGTTCGAGATCTCCACCCAAGCAGTGAACTCTGTGTGACCCCTCCCAACAGTGCCACTGCTTTGTTTAATCAGTGATTAAAGTGGAATTTCATTTCCACTTCCAAACGCTCTCTGTCAGTCCCCACATTCCCTTCTCGTGTTCTGATAAAGCAGGGCAGGAGTAACCCACAACAAGCTCTGAAGCACCACAGCACCAGTCCTGTGAGGGCTTCACAGAGGGGAGAGCAGAAAGGCAGAGGCTCTGCAGTGCCCTTTGGAGATCACTGAGCACAGTTGCTGCTGTTGCTCTGCCCTCCTGGGTTGTGTCCTGCAAGGCACAGGGCTGCTGGGAGCTGCCCTGATCTACGCCCTTGGTTTATTCATCTCCTTCCTCATCCCACTCCCTGAGGCCCTTTGGAAGTCCCAGTGGCAGAGCTGAGCACTGAGGTCCCGTCCCCAGCACAGCTCCTGGCAAAGCAAAAGGTCTCCTGGCAGGAGCTGAAGCCTCTCAGCTGCCTTTTGCTGCACTGGGGACTTTTGGTGCAGTTAAACATTAACAGCCCCCAGAGCTGCCTCCTGTCCAAGGTCCAAGAGGGAAGCCAGGCTGAGTCAGCCTGGCAGCAGCACTTCCTGCTCCAGCTCTCTCCTGCATGATTCACTCTGCTCTGCCAGGAACTCCTAGTCCTGGATGAAACAGAGGCATCCTTCAGCTCTGCAGGTCAGATCACTCCAAACCCCTGGCTGGCCTAGAAGTGCAGCAAGAAGGAAAGCTCATGGGTAGGCAAAGACCCACCTGAGCCAAGGCTGGGCACCAGGAGGAAGCTCTGCACACTGAGCCTGGTGAAACGCTGGCACAGGCTGCCCAGGGAGGCTGGGGCTGCCCCCTCCCTGCAGGTGCTCAGGGCCAGGCTGGATGAGGCCCTGAGCAACCTGGGCTGGTGGGAGGGGTCCCCGCCCACGGCAGGGGGTTGGAGCTGGGGGGATCTTGAAGGTCCCTTCCAACCCAACCCATTCCATGGATCTATGAGAAAGGTAAAGCTGTGGCAGCTGCAGGAGGGCAGGCAGGGCAGAGCTGCTCCCTGTGCTGCTCCTGCCTGCTTCCTCCATGCCAAGCCTCTGGGCGTAGCCAGCGTCCGGCCCGGGGAGCAGATCCCGGAGCTGCAGCTCTGCTCTTTGCCCTGCCTGAGGCTCCTCGGGATCACACCCAGCAGCTGCTGCTCGCCAGCCCTGGGCTGCCCCAGGCTCCTCTCCCAGGCTGCTGGGGCTCAGCTTTGCCTGGAAAGCAGAACCCTTTCCTGCAGCAGGGCTGGGAGGCTGTGACACCACTGCAGCATCTCTGCTGAGCTCAGGCCTGGAAACGCAGCCAAGAGTCTGCCTGGCTTGGGCTGAACCTTCCCTGTGCTTCCAGCCAGCCTGGGATCATCATGTGAGGGATCAGCTGAGGGGTCCAGCAGCCAGCAGGTTGGCTCTGGGCCTCCTCTGCTGCACAGGGGCACGCTGAGAGGCCAAATCACTGCCTCCTTGCTGGGGGTGCCAGGCACAGAGAGCTTAGAACAATTTATTCCCAAAAGGGTTGTCAAGCCCCGGGACAGGGCAGGGTGCAGGGGAGGCTGTGAGGGAGGTTCCAGCTGAGCAAGAGGAGAAACTTCTATGGTGTGAGGGTTCAGAGCCCTGCAGCAAGCTGCCCAGAGAGGTTGTGGAGAGAGTCCAAACCCAGATGGATATTTTGATCCTGGGCAAGCTGCTGTGGGTGCCCTGCTGGAGCAGGGGGGTTGGATGAGCTCTAGAAATTCCTTCCTGCTGGGTCCTGGGGTTCTGTCTGTTCCCCAAGGGTGAATTAAGGGGGCAAATAAGGTCTGAGCTAGACTCTGAGCCCCTGTGAGACTTGCTGACAGAAATGTGAGCCTTGAAACGAGTTGAAAAGAGCTCTAGGGAGGGAGAGGAGCAGGAAAGTGTCAGCTGAGAGCTGCCAACCTCTCCTGAGATGTCTGCTGCAAGCCCTGGCTCTTCCATGACCTCTTTCTTCCTGCAGGATGATGGCAGACAGAGAGTCAGCTGCTCTGCCACAGGGTTTGTCCTCCAGAGAGATGAAAGGAAAGTGGTTTGGTGTCCAAATGAATGTCGTGGCTTTCAAGAAGAATTAAAACCAGATGTTTCCAGCAGGCCTGCTGAGACCAGCCCTTTTCTGACATACTTAGCAAGCCACCGAGGAGGCCCAGACCCAGCAGAGCTCCATGGTGGGAACACCCTGGAAGCCCAAAGGCTCCACCACAGCTCTGGGGGCAGCCTGGCTGCCTGGGAGGACAGCACAGGAGAGCTGAGGTGGAGATGGAGCTGCCAGCTCAAGATATTTCTTCCCTGCTGGTGATGGCAGCAGGAGTGTGGTACCCAGCCCAGATTCAGCACCTTTGGACAAAACACCGAGGTGGAGAAGTGGCCAAGCTCTCCCCAGCAGTTCCCTATCCCTCTGGAACTGGGGAGCCCAGAACTGGCCCCGGTCCTCCTGTGGGCATCCCCGGGGCAGAGCAGAGAGGCAGAACCTCCCTCTGAATGCCCCCAGGGCAGGTTGCTGGCTCCTGGGCATCTTCTTGCGCCCCGGCACCGCCAGGTGCTTCACCGCGGAGCTGCTTCCCCGCAGCCTCCCGTCCCCGCGGAGCTTCCTCCTGCCCCGGGGCCGGACCCTGTGCCCTGGCCCCGCCCGGGCCGCGCTGCACAGCCTCCGCCAGTTCCCTGCTGCCCTCTAGCGGCCCAGGGTTAATCGCAGCAGCGCTGGAGGACTGTAGGCCATAGAGAGGGGATCCGGAGGAAGGAGCGGCTCGGCCTGGAGGACATCCGCCCATGACACGGGCCTGCCGGAGCCCGCGGAAGTGCCGGGCCGGGGGTGCCTCAGGCCGGGCCGGGGAGCGCCGGGCCGGGGAGCGCCGGGCCGGGGGAGCGCTACCTTCTCGGAGCGTTCCCGGCCGCTCTCGGTTCGCCCTCTGGGCCTGGCGGTCGCAAGGCTACTACCGACTCTGTTCTGCTGTGGCGGAGTCCTCATCCCGGGAGGGGCTTCAGAGTCCTGCGTCCCAGATGAGAAGAGGAGGAAGGGGGCAAGGGGGCAGCTGTACAGCATCTGGCACGGGATTAAAAAAGCACAGAGCTCACACTCCCCTGAGGAAGGGTTTAATGGAGGGCGGGGAGGCACTGCTGGAAGCGTGGGGAACCCCCCACGGGAGGGACAGACAATAGCACACTATGTACAGAGGAAGGGGGGCAGCGCCAGGCACCCCCAGCCCGGCCATGGGGAGCTGCCTCCCGCTTCTCCCTCCCGGGGCAAGATGAGGGGGGCGAGGAGGACTTGCCAGGCATGGAGTGACTGCAGTCCTGATGGAGACTGGGGGGTGAGGCAGGGGGAGCAGTGGGAGCACAGGGATGGGGCCTGCCCACGGCGTCGGGAAGGGTTGAACTCTTTGGTTTCCACATTGAGACTGCGCAGGGTGCAGGGGAAAGGTTCCAGGCACTGGGACGGAAGGGCTCAGTAAAGGCAGTGCCCCACCTAAGAGGTGACATGTGGCACCAGCTCAAGGGTGGCAGCTGGTCTGGGACCCAGCAATGTCCCTTCCTTGACAGCCTGACACTCGAGACTGGAAAACAGGAGACTTCCAGAGGTGCTTCTCCCTGCACCAGGCACAACCCTGCGCACGAGACGGGATTTCACACCTCTGCCCAGATGTGGCTTGGACCTCCCCATGCCAGCTGTGGCCGTGCCCACCTGATGGCTGGTACCTCTTGGTTAGGAGAGAGAGTTGAGGAAGTTGCTCTCCCCTGCCAGAGTGCTCAGCATGGAGCTCATGTCACCCACAGCCATGTTGGCACCACCAGAGGCAGGAAGCAGGAGGCCGCCGCTGGGGCTCGGGGGCCCGGGCAGCAGTGCAGGGGGCTCTGGGTCATCCACAATGGCAGCAAAGTCAAGGTGCGTGTTCTCCAGGTCCAGGGAGTCCAGGCTGTTGGCCACCTGCTCCCCTGAGTCCAGGTAGTAATAGGAGCTGCCTTTGAGTCCTTCCAAACCCCCTCCGTAATGCCCAGGGCCCCCACAGCTCGCTGTCGTTTGGCCCAGCAGCTTATGCCCACCTTTGCCCGCCTGCAGGTGTGTGCCCTGGCCTGGGTAGTACTGCAGGGAGCTGCTGGCCCCCTCGGGCGTGGGGTGGGCAGGGGGCAGGCGAAGCAGCCGCCGGGCACTGGCTTCTGCTCCCTCGTAGGAATGAGCTGGCTGAGCCAGGCTGCCCACATAGTTCAGGCTGGTTTGGTGCCCAGGCGGTTTAGGGCCACCAGGGGGATGTGGCACCATCTCGGGGTTGAAGCACGGGGCACTCAGGAGGTGGTGGGGCTCTGCCAGCCCCTGCAGGTGGTCTGGTTTGGTTTGGTAAGCAGAGTACTTGGGGCTAGGGTACAGCGGTGCCTGCATGGCTTGGCACTGCCCAGGCTCGCTGCCCAGCCCCATGCCAGCCTCCCCTCCCTTGGAGGCTGCTTGGTCTCCCCACATCAGAGCCTGCTGGGCCTGCACGTAGCTCCGCACCATCACCTCCTTGCTCTGCATGGTAGGGGTCTGGGCTCTCCTCGCCCCCGGGCTCAGCATGCCCGCGTAGCCCCCGGCCGCCTGCTCCTCAGGCTGGTAACCTCCGGGCCCCACGGTCACGGCTTGGCCGAACGAGGCAGGAGGCTGCAGGTGCCCAGCAAGCTTGGCACTCTGGCAGGGCGCCAGTGCTGGGGCAGGCGCCGGGTAGCGCTGCTCAGATTTGATCTGCAGGCGGTTCAGTCGCTGCCCCCCGGCAAAGCCAGGCTCCTGGCACGAGCTCAGGAGCTTGGGCTGCTGCCCACAGGCGCGGGGCTGCGGGTACTCAGTACTTTGGTGGTGACAGTGGGGCCCAGGCATGGCTGCAGCAGAGGTGCCAAGCCCTGAGTGCCCAGAACTCATCTCCAGAGTGCCCTGGGGGGGTTCATCCCAGGGAGCTGCCATGGTCCCGTTGCCAGCGTGCACACTGGTGAAGTGCTGGTTCAGCTGGCACTGAGGGAGGGAGAACTCAGACTGGAGCAAGCCCTGCCCCATGTCCCCATGGTCTGCGGGGGTCAGCTGCATGCCCCCCGTGGTCCGGTGAGTGCTGCCATAGAGACCTTCACACTGCAGCTCCGTGCCCGCTGCCTGGCACGGGAAGTTCTCCTCAGGGTAGCTCAAGTATTGCTCCATCTCCAGCATGCCAGGCTCGGTGCCAGGGCCCTCCACGCTCACACTCTCCAGGAAGACGTTTTCACTGATGCTGGGTGGGCACGGGGAGAAGACGTGGCGCTGGAGATTGGCATCAGAGCCGCCCAAGGGCTGCAGCACAGCTCTGCCCGCTCCTGGCACGTTCACGTTGCCCATGCTCTTGAACCGATGCACCCTGGGCACGGCCTGGGGGTTGGCCGCGGGCCGGGCAGGGTCGCTGGCTCGCCGCAGGCCGTGGCGTGGCACCGGCTGGGGGGCAAGGCTGCCCAGGCAGCCGGGGGAGTCGTTGGCACTGTGCCTCCGCAGCAGCCCATTGGCGACGCAGCGGGGCTGGGCCGGCCCCAGGCAGTCCCGGGCTGAGCTGCCGTGCCCGCCCACGGGCACCCGCTCCAGGCTGGGCAGCGGCGTCGGGGGTGGCCCTCCCGTGGCCGCAGCGTATTTGGCCTTCAGCCGGTAGCGCTGGGCGGGGGTCAGGCTGCCCACGCCGGGCAGCCCCCCGCAGTGGCTGGCATCGCTGGAGCGGCGAGAGCCGTCCGGAGAGATGGGGTCGTAGCCGTCTGCCAGGCCGGTCCCGCCGGGCACCGTGCCCACCTCGCCGCCCAGGCAGGGCCCGGGCAGGTACGGGGAGGCCAGGGAGGAGCGGCGGCTGACGGTGTAGGCGGAGCTCACGGTGCTGGTGGCGCTGCTGCGGCGCTCGCCGCCCGCCGGGCACAGCTCCGCCGCCGACAGCTCCGCGATGCGCCGGTGCGAGGCGGCGGCGGGGAGCACCGGCAGCCCGGGGACCTCCCCCGGCAAGCCTGAGGGAAGAGAAAGGAGGAGTTAGAGCGGGCACCGGGGAGGGCCGCCTCCGGCTGCAAAGCAGAACCGTCCTGCCACGGTGCCCCTGGCACCGGCGCCGCAGGCAGGCAGGGCACGGCGGGCTCACCGGCTCCGGGGATGGGCGGCAGGCTCAGGCCCTTGGCGGCCGAGGGCTTCCTCAGCTGCTTCAGTTTGTCGATGCGGAGGTTCTCCAGCTTGTGCAGGGCCATGAGCCCCGAGGTGCCCATGGGCTCGCCGGGCACCACGTCCTCCAGGGTGGACAGATCCTCGCAGCTGCCGCCGGCGTTGGCAGCCATCTCCACCCCACTGTCGTTGTTGGTGGTGCTGCCCAGCGGGGAGTGGTCGCTGCTGCAGGACGACTGCCCCCCGGGGCTGGGCTGCGGCTTCTGCGGTAGCCAAGGCGCCAGAGAAAGAGCACAGGGGTCAGAGCTCCACCACCGCCCAAGGCAACCTGCCAGCCTGCACCCTGCAGACCTGGAGGTGACTCCCCTGCTCCAGCAGCCCTGGCCAGGCCTCCTTCCACCATCAACACCCTGGGGGAGGGACTCGGGACAAGGGCTGGGAGTGCCAGGACGAGGAGCAATGGCTTTGGGCTGGGAGAGGGCAGAGATGGAGAGGAGGAAAGTGAGGCTGGGGAGACACTGGCACAGGTTGCCCAGGGAGGCTGTGGCTGCCTCCTCCCTGGAGGTGCTCCAGGCCAGGCTGGATGAGTTCTTGGGCACCCTGGGCTGGTGGGAGGTGTCCCTGCCCATGGCAGGGGCTTGGCACTGGATGACCTTTGAGGTCTTTTCCCACCCAAACCATTCCCTCTCCAGCTCCTCACCAAGGCCAAGTCGGGCACCAAGAGTTTGCTGTCATCCCTCCGGGCCTCGCCGGGGCCGTTGGTGTCCTTCTCTTGCTTCATGTCCGGGGGGGCAGCGGGGGTGGGCAGCACACGACCTGGCACCAGGTCCCCTCGGTGCTTCTTGGTGACGTGGGCGTCGGGGCCGTGCACGGTCTTGACGTGCTTGCGCAGCGAGCTGGGGTCGGTGTAGCGCTTGGTGCAGCCTGGGATCTTGCAGACGTAGGGCTTCTGGCATGGGGGGGGGGGGGTCAGCCCCACCTGGGGACCCCCCCAGCCAAGCCCCAGCTGGGTGTGAAATGAATCCCCCTCCCCTGCTCGGCAGCAGGCTCCAGAAGCCAGGGAAGCGAAGGACTCGAAGGGGGTTGAGTGGTCTCGAGGGGGCCACGGTGGGGCTGGGGAGAGGATCCCCTGCCCGGGGCGGGGGTCTGGGGGGGGGGGTCTGTACCTCGTTGGAGTGGGTGCGGTTCTGGTGCTTGGCGCGGTCGGAGGCGTTGGAGAAGGCCTTGCTGCAGCCCTGGTGCTCGCACACGTAGGGCTTCTCGCCCGTGTGCGACCGCAGGTGAGTCTTGAGGTTCTCCAGCCGCGAGTAGGCCTTGTGGCAGCCCTCGAACTGCGCGGGCAGGCAGGGGCAGAGGCGCCACAGGCCTTCAGCACGCCGGCCAGGGACACCTCCCCCCCACCGCAGCCCCACACCGCTGCCAGCCCCTGCACCCTCTGGCCCGTGCGGTGCCAGCTCTCCACCTGCTGTGCCCAGCCTGCCACCCTCCTCTTCCCTCTGGGGCATCTCTGCCATGCCACACGGGAAGCCCACCCTATGATGCTCAACCACGCTCCTGACACCACCTCCCCCCCACCCCAGTCTGTCCCACCTCATTTTCCCCACCACAAGTCCCCCTCAGGGCCATGAGGGGCCAGCTGCCCAGCCTGCCCTGAGCCTGGCACCCCAGCTGAGCCCAGGCTGGTGCCCCCTCACCGTGCACTTGTGAGGCTTCTCGCCCGTGTGCCGCCTCATGTGCACCACCAGCATGTACTGAGCCTTGAAAGGCCTCTGCTCCCGGGAACAGGCTGCCCAGTGGCACACAAACTCCTTCTTCTCCCCGTGGATATGTTCATTGTTGATGTGCTGAGGAGAGAGGGGGCATCACTGGTGGCACGGGGGAGGGTGCCAAGGTGTCTTAAGAGACACAGAGATGGAATGGAGACATCAGGGGGGAGGAGAGAACAGAGTGGCCAGATGGCGCCTGGGAGGGGGCAGGGGAGACAGGAGGTGCCTGGGGCCACTTGGAAGGACCAAGAGAACACAGAGGTCAGGGTGGTCTGGGGGGTGGTCAAGGGAGAGTTTGGGTGTCTGGAGGGAGACAAAGAGCAAAGGAGGCAGCAGTGGTTCAGGAGAGATTCCCCAGGGGTGAACAGGGCCAGGCTGGGTGCTGCCCCGAGGGACACGGTCTGGGAGGGTCACCAAGAGCTTGGCCACAGGGGGATGAGATCCTCCTTCCCAGGGGCAGCTCCCAACACCATGCTCCTGCTTGGGAGCTCTCAGGGCTGGGGGGACAGGAGCAGGCCAGCACAGGGCAGTTGCAGGGCAGGGTTGGCGCAGGGGGATGTCGGTTCTGGGGCTGGCAGGACCCCACTCACATGCACCAACTGCTCCTGCGTGTCGAACTCCTTGGCACAGCCCTCCCAGTAGCAGTTGGTTTCGTAGACAGCCTCCGACTCAGGCTTCCCATCCTCCTTCTCCAGATCCTCCCTCACGTCCAGCATCCCCAGCAAGGGGTCCTGGGGCAGCAGGGCCAGATGAGCCCTCCCGGGCACCACCCTCCGTGCTCCCTGTTACTGGGAGTGGTGCCAGGGAGGAGCGCAGAGCCCCGGGGGGTACCTGGGTGCCCGTGGAAGCCGGGCTGGAGATGTCACCCTCGGATCGCTCCTCTGGGTATTTGACACTCAGAGGGCTGCTCAGGCTCCACTCCAGCTTCAGCTGCTGCCAGGGCAGGGGGGGAAGTGGACAACAGTCAGCACGGAGATGCCTCAGGGGCCACCACTTGTGTGGGCGCAAGGCCTCCTTACCTGGCAGTGTTTGAGGGTCCCCCGAGCTGGGCCATGGTGCAGGAGCCCCGGGCGGGTGGGGAGGTGCTCGTGGGAGCTGCAGGGTGGTGGTGGAGGGGTGTGGGTGTACAGGTGGCCTTGGCCCTTCTGCTGGGCTGGTGGGCTCTGGTACCCCAGCGACGGGCTGCAAGGAGCAAGAAGGATGAGCAGGTGGCCACCATCAGGGGACAGAAAGCGAGGGCTTCCCTGAGCCATGGTCCCACCCCCCACCTCCAGGTGCTCCCCAGGGTGGGAATTGGCTTTCAGGCTGCCAGCCCACGCCTGGTGCCCACCTGATGGTGCTGATGGAGAGGTGCCCGTAGGAGCCGCTGGCAGAGGCGCAGCGAGAGTTGATGAAGGCCACCAGGGAGTTGGGGGAGGTGCGGATGACAGTCTGCAGGTCGATGCTGGAGTCTGACAGGGGTGAGATGGACAAAGCTCTCTTCTTGCCCAGCTTGCCTGCGCCACGCGGCGTGGAGAACCGTGAGCCTGGGGTGGCAGCAGAGGGGGAGGGCACTGCTCTCAGCATGGGTCCGAGGGGGGCTGAGGAAACCCCCAGGGACACAAACCTTCCCCACTAATGCTCCTGGGGGGTACCTGAACCCCCTCATCACTCCTGCACTCTGCTGCTGCCATCCCCAAAGTGCCCAATCCTCTCGGCCACGGCCGAAGCAAATCCTCCTGTTCCAGGAGGCAGCTGGAGCCCCAGCAGTGTCCTCCCTGGTCCCAGCGCTGCCTGACCCCCTCAACACCCCCCCTCCTCTCCCGGCACAGCCAGGAGATGCCAACCCCCTCGTGGAAGCCCTCCCAAGGCTGGGGACTCACCATCGCCACTGCCTGGGTGCTCAGCGCCTGGCACCAACCCGTAACCGCGGTGACTGCTGGTGAGGGGCTGGTGGCACAAGGGGAAATCGAGTCCTGGCAGAGGGGAGGAGAAAGATGGGAAGGTTCCTTAGGGTGGGTGGCACAAGGGGGACAGGAGACCCCCAGAACCCAGGGACTGAACCTGAGGTTGGGTGCCCCTCGTACCCATGCCAGGCTCTGCTCCAGCCCGGGACAGGGGGGCTACAACCGACCTGGTGGCCCTGGAGCAGCCGGGGCCGGTCCGCGGGGGGGTCGCAGGCAGCAGTGCTCAGCATAACCGGCGGCCGGGGGGGCTGGCGGGGTTGAACATGTCGCGACAGGGCCCGGCCGGGCTCAGGAGTGCGGCGGGGGCCGGGCCGAGGGGCTGGAGCCGATCGGCGCCTGCGGAGGACAGGGGTGGGATGGCGACCCCGACCGCCAGGGGGCGCCGAAGTACAGCGCAGCCCTGGGACCGCCCGCGCCGGAGTGCGCTGAGGGGACCCCGAGGGTCCGGGCAGGGAGAGAGACCCCCGCTGGGCACGGAGAGGGACCCCTGCCGGGCACGGAGTGTCCCGGGCACAGAGACCCCTCCCGGGCGTGAAGACGCTCCCCAGGGCACGGAGACCGCTTGGCATACAGACACCCCCACCCCGGGCACTGAGACCGTCGGGCATAGGGACATCCCCCCCCCGGGCGTGGAGACCCCCTTAGGGCAAAGAAACTTCCCAGGGAAGAGAGACTCCCGGGCATGGAGACACCCCGCAGGGTGCAGAGACCTCCAGTGGCACTGCTGCAGCCATCAGGAGTGTCCCCAGACACGGCCTTAGCAAGGTGCCCTCATGCCTGGCACTGTGCTAAGAGGGTCCCAGCCCAGCAAAGCTCAATCCCACCACAGCTGGGGAACGACCCACAGCCGCGTGCAGCCAGGCTGGCACACGAACCCCCGTGCTCCAGCACACCTCCAGAGGTAAAACCTGCCCCAGCTGCCCAAAGGGGAAACCAAGGCACACCTAGAAGCAGTCTTGGTTAGAGGACCAGAGCTGGCAGCCTGCTCTGCCCTCCTCTTGGGTCCTTGCAGCATCTGCCGGTCCCACCCAGCCCTGCCTTGCCCAGGAGTCCCCACCCAGCCTGCAGGTCCAAACCCTGCCCTGTGCCACCCACACATCGCGCCCCTGCCCACAGGGCTCAGCCCAGCCCTCTATCACATCCCTGCCTGCAGGTTCCTGCCCTCCACTGGCTCTCAGATCCACCTGCCAGCTCCTCCTGGCCCTGCCCACGGTCGGATGCCCAACCATGGCTGAGCCTTCAACCTCTGTGCCCAGCTCCCGGCCCCACAGCTCCATCCCCACCCACGGCTACTGCCGTGCCCCAAGATCCCCGAGGGCTTCCAGGAAGGACAGAGGCTCCGGGAGCAGAAACAACCACAGGGTGAAGGAGAAGCTCATGTGGGTGGTGCTGGGAAGAAGAAGTCCTCCTGCCCCCTCAGCCTCCCCCGTTAAGAGACTATAGGGAATCACCCCAAACAAGGGGTCTGGGGGAGTGGGAGCCCCTCACCCCGCTGGGAAAGTGCTGGGTTGAGTTTGGAGCACGGGGGGGCGAGGGGGGCAGCAATTCTTCCGCATGAGTTGCCCCTTTGAAAGCTTGTCTCGGGGCTTTGTCAGAGTGTCAGCCGCGAAGAATGGAGGGGGGGGTAGCAGGGCAGGCAAAGGGGGAGGGAGGTACCCGGGAAGGTGGCGCTGGGGGCAGCCTAGGCAAAGCGAGATGAGTAGGAAATGAGGGCTGGGGGTGGCAGAGGAGGGGCCTCTTTGCCGTGCCCAGCATGCCACCACACACGGGGCACACGTGGGCAGCGAGCACAGGGCACGGCACTCACCACTCCCCAGCCTCGGCCACCACCTCCCTGCCCGGGGTGGTCTCTGCTCCCTCCGGCAGCCACCACGCGGGAATGGGGGCACCTCAGTGGGGCTCTCGTCCCCACCACCCCCAGTCCATGGCCACCTCTGGGCACAGCAGGAGGGTCCAGGGCCCACTGTGCCAAACTGAGTCCAGCCCAGGCACAGAGGAGGAGTCTGGGGAGCAGACCCAGCCTGGCAAGAGCTGGGTCCCCCGGCTGGGGCAGCCAGGAGGGGTGCGGGTGCCAGGCGGGCATGAGGGCAGCGACCTGGCGCTCCCTGACCCTGCTCCCATCCACGGCAGGGATGGCCGTGCCGAGCAGAAAGAGCCCAGGGCCCGAGGGTCGCGGCTGCAGGATGCTGCCCCCGGCCCATGGGGGGCTCCCCGGAGCCCGGTGGCCCCCCGAGCAGGGGCGGCGGGAGGGGGCCGGGGACGCGGGGCGCCAATGGGAACCGGCCCCGCGGCTCCCCACCGCCGCGCTCGCCTCCCCCGCCCGCCGCACACCGCCGCGGCCCACCCAAGTCGCAGCCTATGGGCATAAATTTGAGAGCCAGGCGCAGCCGGGATTCAGGGGAATCTTCCCTCGGCCTCCTCCTGCCAAGAAACTCAAACTGAAACACATTCCTGCTCCTCTCTGCCAAGAAAACAAGGAGCGCAGCCAGCGGCAGCAGCAGCCGAGGCAAGGCTGGCTCCAGACACCGAGCCCCGCGCAGGAGGGGGTCAGGACTGGCCATCCCCGTCCCCGCCCCCCACCCCAGCTCCTCGCCTTTTATTTCCTGCAAACACATCTAAAATCTGTCATCTGGCTCCAGTTTCCTGAGGACACTGGGGAATAGGGAGCGGGGGGGAGAAGACAGAGGAGAAGGCGCAAAAGGCAGAGGGGGAAAGGAGCTGGAGAGAGCTCGCAGGGCAGCGCTGCGATGCTGACAGTGCTGGTGGCAGAGCAAAGGGACGGGCAGGAGGGAGAAACCGAGACCTGGGCACTGCCAGGGGACTTGCACTCCCCTCAGAGACCTGGCTGCAAGAGGGGCAGAGGCTGCTGCAGCCTACGGCACCCTGTGGCAGGGCAGACCCCTCCCCCCCACCGCTCAGCTCCTGCCTCCCACCAGGAACACTCCCACTCCCAGCATGGCCAGCCCTGCTCCCAGCCAGCCCCACTGCCAGCCAGCCCCACTGCCAGCCAGATCTACTCCCAGCCAGCCCCACTGCCAGCCATCTACTCCCAGCCAGCCCCACTGCCAGCCAGATCCACTGCCAGCCAGCCCCACTGCCAGCCAGATCCACTGCCAGCCAGATCCACTGCCAGCCAGCCCCACTGCCAGCCAGCCCCACTGCCAGCCAGCCACTGCCAGCCAGATCCACTGCCAGCCAGCCCCACGGCCAGCCAGCCCCACTACCAGCCAGCCCCACTGCCAGCCGGATCCACTGCCAGACTCTCCCACTGCCAGCCAGCCCTCAGCAGTGGGTGGCAGTGGGCTGCAGCAGGGTGGCTGCCACCCAGCCCATCATCACCCAGCAGTGCTCCCCGTCTGCCCCTCAGCACTGTCCCCATCCCGCCTGCCCCTCGGCACCGTCCCTGTCCCCTGCTGCCCCAGGCCCAGCCCCGGCAGGGTTAACCGCCCCGGAGTCCCACTGTGGAGGAATGTGATGTCAGGGCTGGATTAGGAGATCCCAGCCGATAGCCCAGCAGCGCTGAGCTGTGTGTGGCACAATCCATCAACCCGCCCAGCACAGCCCCCAGCGTGGGGGGCCTGGGGGAGGGCTCTGGCTGTGCATGCGTGGGGGCCGTGTGTGAATGCAGCACGCTGGCCACATGTGTGTGTGTGTGCAGCGCAGAGGAGCTGCTGCTGGGGGTGCTGCTGTGTGCTCTGGGGGTGCTGCTGGGGATGTGCTCATGGATGTGTTCCCTGTGCATGCCTGAAAGTGCCTGAAAGTGGGGACCTACAACGGCAGCTGAGGTGGAGCCACCATCTGTTTGCAGATCCCCAAACCCTTCAGAGATCCATGGAATGGGTTGGGTTGGAAGGGACCTTAAAGATCGTCCAAGTTCCAACCCCCTGCCATGGGCAGGGACACCTCCCACCAGCCCCAGGCTGCTCAAGGCCTCAACCTGTTCCAGTGTCTCCCCACCCTCACTCGAAAGAATTTCTCCCCTTCCTCACCAAGGGAGCAAGGGAGGGGCAGGGCAGAGAGAAGAGGCAGACAGAGAATGGGGTCCAGACACTGCTGGGACAAGAGTGGGGGTGACACCCGAGGAGGTTGGCGGCCACTGCACAGCCTTTTCACTCCCCCAGGTGAGGTGGGCTCCAGCCTTGGGACAAGAAAAGCTCTGAGCTCACCACAGGTGCAGGCCCTGGGACACCCTGGCAGCCCTGGGACACCCTGGCAGCCCTGGGACACCCGGGCAGCCCTGGCCTCTGCCACCCTGTGACCCGAGGTCAGCCACATGCCCCAGTTGGTTTAACCCTGCAGGGCCGTAGGGAAAGCACTGCTCTGGTTTGAGATCTGCTGCCTTCCTGCAGCGGGGCAGCAGCTGGGGCAAAGCTGGGGCAGAGAAGTTCTGCAGACACAGAGCAGGACCAGGGCGGGGGGGGAAGGCAGAGCTGCAGCACCAAGGTGCAAGTGGCAAAGCTGGAAGAAAGCTGCCAGGAAGCCAACTCTCCCTCATGCCAGTGCCAGCCCAGGATCAAGGGGACACATCCCAGCTGCCTCCCGGGGTCTGACAGTGCCCACATTGCCCCTCCCTGGCTGTGATGCCTCCTGCATGCTGTGTGACCTCCCTGGGCACCACAGCTGGCACCTGCTGGGGTGGGGGAAGGCACCGTGGGTGGGGGGGCAAAGACAGAGATGTTCCCCCTGCAGAAGCCTCTTTTCCCTGCCCTGGACCAAGCTGGAGCCAGTCTGTGCTGGGGAGCTGCTTCCCCTGACCCTTTTCCCAGCTGTGCCCCCAGCAGCAGCGATGCAGAGACCCCCCCCCAGCTGCCATGCTCTGACCCCAGGGGTGGGCAGCGCAAGCTCCTCTGCATGGGGGCAGCTAATCTGGCCAGGACTGTGGCAGCCACAAAGCTCATTGCTTCAGGTTCAGGGGGTCTGAAAGGGGACGATTCAGGGTCATGATCCCATGCTGGTGTGGGCTGCCAAGCTTGTTCCAAGGTGGTCTCTTGCCTGGAGAAGCTGAGGCAGAGAAGCAGCAGCCCTGGGGGAAGTTCAGGGCAGAGCCCTCCATGCCAGGACAGACTCAGGACATCCTCCACTCGATTCTCCCTCCTTCCCTTCTCCAGCCCCAGCTGCCACCTTCAGAAAATGAAACATCCTCATAGTCCCCCTCCCCTTATCCCCCCCCCCCCATGCCTTTCACACCGCTTCCAGCAAGGACCAGAAGTCCCTCCCCAGCCCACCCGACCCCTCGCTACCACCATCACCCAAACACTGCACCTCAGCAGGGGGCAAAACAAGCCAGCCCCTCGCTCCCACGTGCATCCACACCCACTCAGGACCATGCTGTGACATGCCTCCAGACACGTTAACACACGTGTGCTGCGGGGAGAGGGGGAGGCAGGCCTGGGGTGCAGCCCTGGCTGCGCCCCCCCCGCCCCGGCTCCAGCGTGTCCCAGGGCAGAGACAGCCCACGGAGGAGGGCTGCAGGGTGGGAGCTGACGGCTCCAGGCTCCCTGTGCCTGTTCCCCCCGGGTAAGGCAGGGACCACCGGCCCCCAACCACAAGCTGAGCTGCTCAGGAAGCCGTGGCAGGCTGGGCAGGAGTGCTGGGGCTTGATAGGTGGTCCCAGGGCAGGCAGGCAATTGTCAGGGGCTCGCAGTTGTTTGCTTTGGCCCCCAGCACGCACTGCCCCTGCAAATTGCTCACATAAAGCCACTTCCCTGGCCCCTGCCTTCCTCGGCTGGGCTGGAGTTGGGGTGGGGGGCAAGGTTTTGGGGTGAGGGTAAAGGGATTTGTGCACATGGCAGCAGCTGCAGCGAGGAATTTTAACGCTTCCCCCTTCCTGCCCAGCGCTGGAGGGGAACGGCAAAACCGAACATGTGGGACCCATAAAAGCCCAGCCCTGAGTCATGGCTGTGGGAGCCCCTGCCAGGCACTTGCACCTTCCCAGAGCACCAGGGCATCACCCCCACTCCTGCACGCTCAGGTGGTACCTGAGGGACACCCCCAGAGCCGCGGGAGGCTCTGCTCAGAAAAGCTGTTGAGGCTGCAGGGCCTCCCCCTGCACTCGGGGTGCTTCACCCTGAGCCTCAACAGCTCCCTCCTGCAGATTCCTCAGACGTGGGACCAGGAGGATGTGCAGGACCTGGCAGGGCCTCCAGCAGCCACTGGAGGAGTCAACGCCTCTGGAGCTGCTCATCTCTGACACGCTGAGCGCGGAGTGAGGCAGCACCTTGGAGATTCAGGAGGCTCAAGCTGCTCCTCCTTCGGGGCAGAAGACCTCTGCCTGCTGCAGGGTGGTGGAGGGAGTGCCCTGGGGCTGTTCCCAAAAGCCTGCAGTGATCCCTGGCCTGCTGGCACACATTTGCCTCTCCAGAAGTACCTGCCAGAGGTGGAGGTGGGCAGCACAGAGCTCTGCTCTCCTCCTGCCTCACTGGAGCTCTGCTCTGTCCACACACCCAGCACCCCCCCAGCCTTGCTCTCTGCCACCACGGAGGGCACCAGTCAGGGCTCTGCTCCCTGCTGGATTGTGGCTGGCACTTTGACGGGGGCAGGGGGGTTGCACCACATCTGGAAGCATCTCACCCACCCACCCCAGCCTCAGACCCAGACACAGCAGAGCTGAAACCTGACTCTGCTTTTGCTGCTTGTCCCCAGGCTGCAGCAGTTATTTTATCAGCTGTCTGTCACCCTGCAGCTCCTGAAGGGGCTTGGTGTGCCCCAAGGGCTGGGGTGGGCACCTCACTGCCTTCCCCTGAGGTTTGCTGGAGAAGAAGCTCTCCAGGCTCACTGAGGACCCATCTGATGGATGTGGGACCAATGCCACCTCCCTGGGACTGCTGAACAGCAGGAGACATGAAGAGAAACAGAGGGCTCCTGGACCAGAGGTGCAAGACACCAACCCAGCAGACAAGTGGACATCCAGCTCCAAACCTGCTCCTGGCCTCCTGCTTGCCTTTGTGACATGCAAGGACCCTGGAGCATGGGGGAGAGGAGGCTCACCATGCCTCACCGAGCGTGGAGCAGGGTAAAACGCAGGTACCCAGGCACCCAGCAGCATCTCCTGACCCCAACACCCCCTCCAGAGCTGGGCACAGGACCCCAGCAGTGCTTGGGGTAGCTTCTAGGTTCCCACGTCCCAAAGGCAGCGTTCCAGCTCCACTGAGAGCCAGCTGCCAACCTCTCCATCCTCGCAGGAGAGGTGCAGCCCTCAGGCTGTCCCTGCACTGCTGAGTCTCCTCCATGGGGGCTTGGGACCAGCTGGACTTGCCGTGCAGGGCCTGCAGGGCACCATAGGACCACAGAACTGCTGAGGTTGGCAGAGACCTTCGAGTCCAAGCACTGGCCCAGAGCTCCCAATCCCACTGCTGCTAAGCCACCAGGATGCAGAAGGTGACTCTCCGGAGGGACACTGCTCTGCCTTTGGCCTTCCTGCCCTCCTGGCTCGCTGAGGGCTGGGTCCAGCTTGGGGGCTCCTCACAGGCTTGGTGAGCTCCTGCTCTGCTGCTTGCTGGGCTGACCACACCTCAGTGTCCTGCCCAGGGCCCCAAGGTCCCTGGGATGAAGGTTGGGAAGCTGAGGGGCATCAGGACCTGGGCATTCAGCTGTGGTTTCCAGGAGGCTCCTCGGGGTGTGCAGAACCTCCCTGTGCCTCACACCTGGCACACACAGCCTGGCAGGTTGGCAGGGGAGCAAGGGGGGACACATTGCCCAGTGCCAAGCCTTCCTCCCCTCGGAGCCTTGCCCAGCGCCCTGGGAACAGCGGGTACTGCTGGTGGGGGCACAGCCGCTGGTGACCCCCAGCTCTGCCCTGCCCACACAACTTCCCGAGGCCCACGAGCGGGGTGGTGGAAGCCCACGTTGAACACGAGTGGGCCAGGGTAAAAGGGCTGAGGACAACCAGGGGCTGGCAGCGCGGGTGGCACCGCTCACCACCCGTGTGTGCCCGGGCACAATCCTGCGGCTGCTGCGTCACCAGGGCCGGGGCAGTGACTTCCACTCGGTGACTGCTCCCGGTCCAACAGCAGCCTGGCACCGGGGCTGCCCTGCCCTGGAGCACCGGCCCCAGCTCTCCCCTCCCCTCCCCGGGGCTTTCGCCGGGCGGGGACAGCGGCGGCGCGGCCGGAGCCCACCCACCCGCCACCCACCGGCGCACGGAGCGCGGGGGCGTGGGAGCGGCCGGGCGCGGGGCTCTACGTGCGGAGGAGCGCGGCGGGGCCGGGGCGCGCTGCCCGCTTCCCGCTCCCGGGACCCCCGGGAACACTCGCCCAGTCGAGGCCCGGGACGGCCCCGGCTGCCCTGTGCGGTCCGACCCCCGCTCCGCTGAGAGTCGGTGTTTGGGCTCCGGTTGAGGTTCCCCGCCTCCCATTACCGACGGGACGCGGGAGCGGGGCGGCCCCGGCGCCATCCTGCCTCCTCCGGGGAGCCCCTTCCCGCGGCCCCGACTCGCCCGACGGCTCCTACCTCCGTGCGGCCCCGGGCGGGTCCGGTGGCTCCGCGCTCCCCGTTCCCCCGGCTGCGGCTGCGGCTCGGTCCGGGCGAGAAGCGGCACATCCAGAGGGGACCCGGGCGCTCGGGTCGGGGCGGGACGGCTCGGTGCCCCCCGCACTTCCCCGGCCCGCCCCCGGGCTCCCGGTGAAAGTTGCCGGAGCCCCGCGGGGGCGGCGCGTCCCGGCCAAACCGGCGGAGCCGCGGGTCCCGCTCCGCCAACTTGGGCGGCGGCGGCGCCGAGCTCGGGACGGGAGACCCCGACCGGGAGCGCCGCCGGCCCCGGGCCGCTCCGAAAACCCGGGATGGATCCCGGGTACGCGCACACGCCGTGCACACGCACGGGGCCGTCCCGCGCCTTCACCGCCGCGCACACCCGCGTCCGTGGTCAGGGCGCTCCACACGCACAGGTCCCACCGGCGGGTACCCACCAGGCTTGGTGTGCCCACTTGTGCCATGGGTACACGTCAGCAGAGAGGGCACTTGTGTGTGCTCACCTTGTGCCACGAGGCACCAGCACACAGCAGCACACACACAGTGCTTGGGCACGAGTACACGTACACGCGTGGGCACAGCCCACGGGCACAGCACACAGACAGACACACAGCCACCGTCCGGACATGCAGCCATCGGCCACTGGTCTCACAGACCTTGAGCCCCACCAAGGTGTCCAGGGCCTGAGGTCCAGCAGCTCCATTGCTCCACCTGGGGAGGCCGAAGTGCCCAGTGCAGGGGGCCTGGGGGGAGCTGCAGGGAGGGAGCAGGCAGCTGTGGGGAGTTTCAGGCTGGCACATCTCAGCACAGGCTCAGCATCGACTCCCCAGTTCCAGAGAGACAGAGAAGTGCTGGAGAGAGTCCAGTGGAGGCTGGGCTGATGCTGAGGGGCCTGGAGCAGCTCTGTGAAGAGCAAAGGCTGAGAGCCTTGGGGTTGAGAGCCTGGAGGAGAGCAGCCCCAGAGGGGAGCTGAGCAACGCTCAGCAAGAGCTGAAGGAGCTGCAGGGGGGCAAGAGGCTGGGGGCCAGACTCTGCTCAGTGGTGCCCAGGGACAGGCCAAGGGGCACCAGGCACAAACTGGAACACAGGAGGAGAAATTTCTTTGGTGTGAGGCTGCTGGAGACCTGGAGCAGGCTGCCCAGAGAGGTTGTGGAGTTTCCTTCTCTGGAGAGGTTCCAAAAGCCCCTGGCCCATTTTGACCCTGGGCAAGCTGCTGTGGGTGCCCTGCTGAAGCAGGGAGTTGGACTGGTGAGCTCCAGAGGTCCCTTCCTGCCACCACCACGCTGTGGTTCTGTTCCTGCAGCTCAGACACTGCTGGGGGTCCTCATGGAGCCTCTGCCTGCACCCCGGATGTCCCTGAGGCAAAACCACTCTCACCAGGAGTGAGCCTACCCCTGTCGGGAGACCCCCGGCAGGGAGCTGGGTGGCTTCATCGACCTGTGTGCTCAGGGTGCTCAGGAAGCCCTGAGCCGGCTGTTGGCCTGGGGGGGACACTGCCGGGAGGGAGGATTGCGAGCGACAGGAAGCTCCACGCGGTGTCCGTGGGCTGCAGCGGGCACCGTGGGCGGGCAGAGGCAGTGACAATGACATCGCCGGGCACAGGACCCTGCCCAGGACCTTTCCCCGAGCTCCCCTCACCCCACAGAGTGCCCGGAGCCCCCCGAGCCCCAGCAACACGCCGGGAGGTCGCCAGCCAAGCGCCACCGGCACCGGCGCCGGGCGCCGGGCACAGCGGAGCAGCGCCGCCTGGTGGCCGCAGGGGGAGCCGAGCGTCGGAGCTCCGGTGCGGCTGTTCCGGTCCCATCCACCCAGCGCCGCCGCATTGCCCGCGGGGTCCTGCCCCATCGCGGGGGGCGCATCGCAGTTCCTGTGACGGGGGGCAGCAGGAATTCGGGGGCTGCCCTCCGAGAGGGCTGCAGCGGGCAGAGGGGCACTGCCCGCGTGCCCCGCGGGGACGAACTGGAGGGGAAGAGCCAGGCTGGCTCTGGGGACAAGCAGCTACCTCAGAGGATGCTGCTCAGCATCTAGTGTGAGCCTCAGAGGCGGTTGGGAGCTGCAGCGCACATCTGGCCTGACCTCAGAGCCTCTTAGCAGGATTACCCCTGCTGGGGCTTTAGCCTGCCCTCCCTGTGCCCCTGCGTCTCATCACGCACCGCAGAGGAGCTTTATGGCATGACCCTTGCCACGGCTCTGGGAAACACCCTAATGGCTGCACAGGGCCCCCAGAGCAGGAGGACACCGTAGGGGTTGCAGCAGGAGAGAGACTTCACGAAGCAGCTCCCAACTATGGCCAGCCAAAGACTCAGCTCCCTGCCTCAGTTCCCCTCTGTGCTATCCTAACTTGAGGTTGGCCTCTTCCCCTGCCGGCCAGGGCTGAGGAGGGGTCAGCAGGGCTGAGGAGGGGTCAGCAGGGCTGAGGAGGGGTCAGCAGGGCTGAGGAGGGGGTGTCCCTGCCTGCCAGGGAAGCCCCAGCAATGTCCACACAGCTCCCTGCTTCATCTGGGACCAGGGCAGCCAACGGTGTCCCCAGACTGCTGCAGAGGATCTCGCTCCACAGCAGCAGCCCCAAGGCAGGGCTGAGGTGGGTGCAGGGGAAGGGGTTTGCCTGGGTGCCCGTTTTGTAAGAGGTGTAAGCAGCTCAGCAGATTTACTCCTGAGCTGAGTCTGACCCTGACTAAGCTGCCAGGAAAGACCCACTCGGGCACTGGGCACCGTGTGGTGCCAGCCCTGCTGCCCACACCCCCGCAGCCCAGCCAAGCCGCACCCCTGGGCTCTGGGGATGTGCCTCACGACCACCCAGCTCTTCCCAAGGCCACTGGCATGGCCAGGCAAGCCCAGGTCCTCTTTGCCACCAGCTCTGAGCCCCATGGGTGGAAACAGTGCTTGGGCAGCTCCCCACAGCCCCAACAGCTCTCAGCCCCCAGACCCCCCCAGCCCTGCCGTGTCCCCCACCCCGTGGCTAATCTCCTGTTTAGGAAAGTTAAAGCTGCTCAGAGCAGGGCCAGATGATCATCCAGATTAAAGACTTAAGGGTGGCACCACAGCCAGCTCAGCACCCAGCAGCTCAGCACCCAGGGCTGGTGGGTCAGCGTGTCAGTGTGCCAGTGAGTCAGCAGGGCAGGCGTGTGCCCAACCTGTGCCCTGCCACACACACCACGGGCACAGGCAGCCCCTGTGACAGGGATGAGGCTTTGCTGCTGGCAAAGGCAAAGGTGAGGTCTGGGGTCTCTGGGGGGAGCCTCCCTGCCCACCTCACCTCCCAGTTCACACAGAAGGCCAGGCTGGAAGGCACCCCAAGGATCATCTGTTCCAACCAGCTGGCACTGGCTGGAGCAAGGGTGCTGCTATGGAGGGAGCAGGGAGGCTGAGAAGGCTCTGCCCACATCCCCCTGTGCTTCCCTGGCACCTGCAACCCTCACCACCTGTACAGTCTCCAGGGGGCACAGACACCACCCAGGTGCCCCACTGGGCAGTCAGGGACGTGCTGGGGCTGGGGCAGTGCCCAGCAGCTTGAGGCTGAGGCATCCCATTGGCAGAAGCCACCTCTGTGGGTGCAGAGGTTTTGGGGAGCAGGGTGATGCCCCCCCTGCAGCCAGGGGTCTGCCCACTGTGGCCAGCTGATGAAAGCTGCCCTTTGCCCGTGTGCAGGGCACAGCAGCACAGGGCCAGGCTGGGAAAGCCTCTGAGGTTGTCCACAAAGTGAGCTTTGAGCAGGTGCTTGTGCAACAAGGACCCAGGCCAGCCGTGTGGGACCTCAGAGGGATGAGCAGGGGGCATCTGCTGCCACCCCACATTGCACAGGAGACTGCCCATCACCCCCCCGCCATGGGCACTGCCAGGCTCCGTGGCTGGCTGCTGTGGTTCTGTGGTGTTCAGGGGAGCGCCTGAGGGGATGGGGGAGGGCACTGGGGCACGGTCAGGGTACCCCCCTCTGGAATTTAGGGTGGGGGCACAGGAGCTGGGGGCAGGCTGTGCTTTATGTAAGGTCACCTCTGGGCCCAGAGCCTCCAGAGCTGTGGTGTTCTGAGCTCCATTTGGGACTGATCCAGGTGGAGAACAGCAACAGCTGTACCCCCCCACACCCAGTGCCCACCCTGCTGGGAGCAGCTTCTTGGATGCTCGCTCACATAACAGCCTCCCCCTCGTCAGCTCCCAGCCCCTGCCCTGTTCCTGGGTCACTCCTGCCCAGGGAGGCTGGTCACCTTGGCAGCCCTTCTCTCTCAGGGTCTCAAGCAGGGGGTGCCAGGAGGGAGCAGTCAGAGCCTGGACCTTGCCTTTGCACCCTTTTATTGGGGAAGCTGCACCAAAGTGTCCAAATAAATTAGAAGCAGAGGCCGCGTGGGTGCAGATGTGCCAGGAAGGGCGGTGCCAGGGTGGTGAGCTCCAGGCGAGGGCAGGAAAGCAGAACTGCCTCTTGCCCTCCAGCTTCCCCCTGGGGGGGAAACACAGACCCCTCCCCACAGCCCACTCTGCTCTCGGGGAGGCTCAGTCCCAAACTGTCATCCTCCACTCCAAAGGTGAGCAGAGCAGGACCCCCTGCCCCACCCAGAGGGGAATCCAGCCACCAGAACCATGGGACCGGAGGGATGCTGCCACTCACCAACCACCCACAGCTTGGCCTCGGGCAGTCTCATGTGGCCTTGTCCTACTTGTGCCCAGAGTCCCTGCCCCAGGTGCTCTCTGGAGACCCCCCCAGCTCCCTCTGGGGAGGCCCTCTCCCTCCCTCCCAGCCTGGAATTCCAAAGGGATCCATCGCACCGCGCTCTGACTCCAGCTCAAGAGAGGTCTCCAGCTCCAACCCCACCCCACCCCGTTGCTACCCAAGAGAGAGTCCTGGGGAAAGGGGGGTCCCAGCCAGGCTCCCCCAGCCCTAGCTGCAGCCGCAGGCGTCCACGATCATGTCGGGGATGTCAGTCTTGACGATGTTGCTGTTGCGGTCGAAGTAGAGGACGGAGAGCGGGCGGCGGCGCGTGGGCACGCAGCAGGAGTGCCCCGAGGCCTGGATGTTGTTGGCTTTGACCAGGTTGAAGACGGCCGTGTGGAAGGAGGAGGCCATGCCGGGGCTGCCAGCCACGTGGAGGGGGCACTGGCCCACGCAGTAGTTGATCTGGTAGCCCTCGGGCTTAATGATCCAATCGTTCCAGCCGATGTCGCGGAAGTCCAGGTAGTAATCCCTGCGGCAGCAGAGGTTGGAGTTCTGGCTGCAGCGGAGGCTGCGCTTGGCCACGCGGTGCCCCGGCTCCCGCACCCTGGCTTTGGCCACCAGGAAGGGCTGGTGGGACTCGGTGGCGTTGAGCATCGCCGCGATGTCGCCCCCCTGCCCGCGGCTCTCCAGCTCCAGCCGCAGGGTCCTGCCCGCTGCCCCAAAGAAACTCTGCAGGGCGGGCATGAGGGCGAGGGTGTGCCAGCCGCTGCCCCCGGCGCTCAGCTGCTGCTCGCTCAGCAGCGTGCGGTTGCCCCCTGCCGCCTCCCCTTCCCCACCGGCGAGGAAGATCTGCAGGCTGAGGCTGGTCCCCAGGTCTCGAGGCGCTCGGAGGTAGAGCCAAAGCTGAGCCTGCAGGATGTGAATGTCCTGGTCCTGGGTGTGGCTGAACTGGAAGCGCAGCCCCAAGGCAGAGGGGGACCTGGGCTCTGAGGGGAGAGAGGGACAGGGTGAAAGCTGCAGGGCGCTGGGGGAGGTGAGGCTGTGCCACCCTCCCGCACATTAGGGCCAACCTCTCTCTGCAGCACCTCTCCTGTGCAGGCAGGCTGAGGGAGCTGGGGCTGCTCAGCCTGGGGCTGGTTCGTCTGCAGCAGAGGAGGCTGAGGGGAGACCTCATTGCTCTCTACAACTACCTAAGAGGAGGTTGGAGCGAGGTGGGGGTTGGTCTCTTCTCACATGCAACAGGTGACAGGACAAGGGGAAGCAGCCTCAAGTTGTGCCAGGGAAGGTTCAGATCAGGATTGCTCAGGCCCCTGGCACAGGCTGCCCAGGGAGGTGGTGGAGTCCCCATCCCTGGAGGTGTTCAAGGGACCCATGGACGTGGTGCTGAGGGACGTGGTGCTGAGGGACGTGGTGCTGAGGGACGTGGTGCTGAGGGACGTGGTGCTGAGGGACGTGGTGCTGAGGGACGTGGGTTAGTGGCAGAGGTTTAGCAGCAGTGGGCTGTGTGTGAGCTCTGGGTGAACGCTTGGACTTGGTGAGCCCCAAGGTCCTCTCCAGCCTCACAGCTCCATGAGCCTGCACCAGCTCCAAGCAGCTCCACCCTGCTGCAGGGGGTGGGCGGCCGGGACCCCTGCCCCAGCCCTGCTCCAGCTCCGCGGGCTTGAGGGAGCTGCACATCCCCCAGGGCGGGGAGACCCTTCCCCAGGGGAAGGCTCTCCCGGGGTGCCCTGTGGTCTGGCACCGGGCGCAGCCCATCTCCCGCGAGTCCCGTCGAGGCTGGCAGCCGGTACCCACCTGGCTCCGCGAAGCTGATGATCTCGTAGCTCCGCTCTTCCTCTTCCTCGGGGCCCCGACGGGCACCTCCCGCCTGCAGCCTCCGCAGTGCCCGGGCCACGGCAGCGCGGGGCACGGCGTGGGCGAGCTTGGGTCGTTCCCGCAGCCGGAGCTTCTCCAGCAGCTGCCGTTTGGCCGCTTCCTCCAGCAGCCTGCGCTCCGCCGCCGCGCACGCCGGGCAGCGAGACTCTGCCGCCGCGCACAGCACGACGACCGCCGCTAGCAGCAGCAGCAGCCACGGCCCCGCGCCCCGCGCCGTCGCCATCCGCACCGACGGGACGCGACGGAACGGTACCGGTGGTGGCGAGCCGCGACCCGCCTGCTTTGGGCACCTGCGGCCGGGGGCGGGCCCGGTGCGCCCCCCCGCCATTGGCCAGCTCACCTGCCCGTCCCGTCCCATCCCGGCGGGCTGAGGCCGGGGATTTACCGGGATTAGCCCCCCCCAACCTCCCCGCGGAGGGGGCGGGCAGTGCCCCGTTGTCCCGGGGGAAGGGGCTTCGTGCTCGGTGCCAGCGCGTGGAGTCCCACCCCGGGAGGGTACTCGAAGGGCAGGGGGCATCGTGAGAGTTGGGCATGAGCTGGGGGGGACACAACAGAGGGTTGTTCAGGGGGGAGCTTCACCTGTGTGCGCACAACGTGCAGGGAGTTGGCACAGATGTGGGCTCTGCCAGCCTGAAGCTCACCCTGGCATCTGCCTGGCAGTGCAGGAGGACCCAGGCTGGCAGCCCCTGGTAGGGGGCAATTGGGTGCTGGGCATCTCTGCCTGGGCCAGAACCTGCAGGGTGGGAGGGCTGGATGGAGGAGCAGGGGTCCTGGAGAAGCATCTCAGGCGGATCCCAGGTGGATCCCGGGTGGATCCCAGCCTCACCTGCCTGCCTGTGCACCCCAGCAGCCTGTGCGTGGTCCCTGGCTACCCCCAGAGGAGCCAGCAGGGATCAGGGCCCATTCCCAGGATGTTTCTGTTTGCATCCCTGGGCATTTGTTGCTCCCACCATGAGTTTTTTTTTTGGGGGGGGTTGAGCCCATCCTGAGACTGCCTGGTCCAGCCTCACCCCCTGACAGAGCTGGGCAGGGCCAGCAAAGGGCCACACTAAGCCCCCCCCAGAGCGAGGAAGGCTTTGTGGAAGCTGAGGGCTCACGGGTGAGCAGTGAGCCTGAGGATGTTCTCTGGCTCCTTAGCTGCAGCTGCTGCACGCAGAGGAGGGCACAGGGCCCCGCAGGAGCCCCCCAGAAGCGGTGTGAGGTGCCACAGGGCCCAGCGCTGTGCCAGAGCAGGGAGCCCATCGAGTCCAGTGGGAACCCAGAGCCCAGCCCCAGGCCTTCAGGACTGTCCTGTGCCTACTGTGCCAAACAGCACCGGCTCCAAGGTCTTGGCCACACAGAGCCCCTGGCTGGGCACCGAGGTGACGTGTAAACAGAGTGGGCTGTCTGGGAAAAAAGTGCCCACCGGAGATGATGCAACCCCAGTGCAAGGGGCAAAGTCCTTGGCTGGCTTGGCCTGCTGGCAGCTCCCAGAATAGCTCAGGAATGTCAACAGAAGGAAAGAGTGGGCACAGCCTGGCCTGGGAGTCCAGCTCCCACGGGGCCTGTGAGCCCTGGCTGCGGGCAGCATGCCCGTGGGGCACTGGCAGGATGGACCAGGTGGCACTTTTACGTGGGCACCAGGCATGCCCCATGCTGCACTCACTGGCACAGTGGCACCCACTGCACACTGCCCAGCTGCACACTGCCTTTCCAGCCCCCTCCTGAATAGTTGGATGTTTGTGGAGATGCCCACCCCCTGCCCCTGCCTTTTGTACCATGTTGCCATGCTGTAGGCGAAGTTTTTCCCCTCTGCCTCCCAGGGAAGTTGAAATTCCCAACCCGTGGGAGGAACCATGGAGGGAACCAGGTCCCTCCATCTGACACCTGTCCCACATGGAGCATCACAGTGGCACTGGCCCAGGTGCCAGGCCAGGGCCGAGATGAGCTTCAAAGGTCCCTTCCAACTCAAACCATTCCATGATCTATTCTCTGCTCAGGGCCGTGGCACTGCATGGAACAGGAGGCACAGAGCAGTGCCAAGCAGGCTGCCCTCTATCCCACCACCCTCCCCAGGCTCTGCCCTTCAAACCTGCCCAGGTCCCTCTGCTCTGGCCATCACCCCACAGCTGCTGCCACGAACCCCCATTCCACCCCCAGCTTAGCAAGAGCATCACATCCTTTGCCACCCTCATGCCACAGCTTTATGTGTCCCCCCCCCCCCCACCTTCTGTCCCACCAGATCTGGGCCAGGGGTCAGCGTGGAGCTGTGAGTGGTTCTTGCACCATTGCATAAGAGTGTTGTTGATTAAACAGTTCCCAGAAAACAAAGCCCAGGGACCGACCTGACCAAAATACCCCCGGACCCCCCCACCCCCCCCCAGCCCAGCACTTGCTTCACACATGGGTCCTGGACCTCTGACCCTCTGTCCGGTGGGGCAAGCATGGCACCTGGTGACCTGACCTAGAGGTGCCAACCGACAAGGTTAGGCAAGGACCCCCCCAGCAGCACCCCCCGAGCATGGCTCCTGCTGGAACCTCCATTTCTGTGTGGCTCTGCCACCTGTGTCGCCCTAAAAAGTGGCAAAGCCAGCTGGGGACCCCCTCCCGGGGGTGGTCGTGGCCCAGGCCATGTGCTGCACCGAGAAGCTTCCACCTCATAGACCACTCGCCCCTGGAGGGTCTGTGGAGGGGGCGCCCAGACTGGGGCCTCGGGGAGCAGCTGGCAGGGCTGGGGGCACAGCGAGGGCTGGAGCAGAGGCAGTACCGGGGGTGGGCAGCTGGTGCCCCCTGGGCAAGGACCGAAGGAACGAGGCTGGTGGAGCCAGGCAGGCCGCTGGCCGCCGTGGGAAGGGAACGAAGCCAAGCCTTAGGGACAGCAAGGGAGGGTCGCCGGCCTCGGCGGCCCCGGTGGCAGCGCTCCTCGCCCTGCTGCACCGGACTGCGACGGGACGGGGGCGGCCTCCCGCCGGAGATGGACGAGGGGCGAAGGAGCGGCCCCCCGCAACCTCCCGTCGCCAACCCTGCGTCCGCTAGTGCCGGAGCTTCCCCGGGACCTGGCAACTGCCGCAGCCCGCGGGCTCCTCCCGGTGGCGCGGCTCTGAGCCGGCCCCGATCCCGCTCCGACCCCTCCGGGATGAGCCGCCGCGGTCCCTCCGCGCTGTGTTGCTCCCGATCCGCCCGGGATGAGCCACCCCCGGTCCTGCGGGCTCAGGGATGGGACTGGCGGGCAACCGGCGGGCGGGGGGTGGCCCGCGATGGTGGCACCGATGGTCTCACGGGCTCCCCCCGCCCGGTGGCAGGCACCGGGGCACCGGCACCGTGCACCAGGCAAAGGGAAGATGCCTCTGAGCCAGGGACTGTGGCTGGAAGCCGCCCGTGGGATCGGGAAATTAAAAATTAAGCCTTTTCAAGGCAAGCCCCAGGGGCTGTCAGGAATTCCCACCCCTCCCCTGAGAACCCGGCCCTGGCAAGGGACACCCTGGCACACGGCACTGGGACCTTTGCTTCAGGGTCTGTTGATACTGGCAAAGGCTCCTTCCAGGAGTCACACGCAGCAGCCTCACATCCCTGTCCCCCCCTGGAGCAGAGGCCGAGGGGGCAGCACCTCCTGTTCTCTCTGTGTCACATCTGGCACAGCCCCAGTGCCAGCTCAATCCTACCTGCTTGGCATCTCCAGCGCTGGGCCAGGCCGGGCCAGGCTGTGCTCCCTGCCAGGCTTACTGGTCCCAGCAGGTCCAGCAGAGCAGCATCTCACAGTACCTGGCTGAGACATCCCCTCCAAAGACCCCCGAGGGAGGAGGGGGCACCAGCAGGAGTGCAGTGTCACAGCTGAGGGAAAGGGGACACTGCAATGTGTCCAGCTCTGGGCTGCCCAGCTCCAGAGGGACAGGGAAATGCTGGAGAGAGTCCAGAGGAGGCTCTGAAGCTGCTGAGGGCCTGGAGCAGCTCTGTGAGGAGCAAAGGCTGAGAGCCCTGGGGCTGAGAGCCTGGAGGAGAGCAGCCCCAGAGGGGAGCTGAGCAATGCTCAGCAAGAGCTGAAGGACCTGTGGGGGGCAAGAGGCTGGGGCCAGACTCTGCTCAGTGGTGCCCAGGGACAGGCCAAGGGGCACCAGCACAAACTGGAGAACTTCCACACCCCCCCTGGCAATTGTGGTCTTGGACAAACTGCTGGAGCAGGGGGTTGGACTGGGTGAGCTCCAGAGGTCCCTTGCAGCCCCCTCCCTGCTGGGGGTTTTGGAGTTCTGTGATGTGAACAGTGCCCTCATCCCCTCTCTTCCCACCAGTGGATGCCCAGTGGGAAGTTGCACTCTGTAGCTCTCAGGTTTTCTCCTCTGCTCCCTGAAGAGCCTCACCTGTACTTTGCCTCCACGCTCACACCAAGGTTACTCCCACAGCTGAGAGAGGACTCTTGTGAAATAAGCTGGGGCTGTGCTGGAGCCCAGGCTGTCACTTTTCCCAGGCTGTCACTTTTCCCAGGCTGTCACTTTTCCCTGACTGTCACTCTTCCCTGTGCAGCTCCTGCCATGGCCACCAGCGGAGGGTTGAGAAGCTTCCTCTGGATCTGGGACCTGCCACGGACCCCATCCAGCCCCACAGCAGGCAGGGATGCAGCTGTGCCAGGCTCACCCTTCCACTGCGCCCTGCTGCCCCTGCACTGTTCCCCGGGTCTGAGTGTCACCAGGAAGGGGTCCCTTGGTCACCCTTGCCCCATGCATGGGGAAGGAAGTGTCGGCTCCACTGTGGGAGCAGGAGAAGCCCCACGCATGGACAGGAGTCACTGTGTGGTGAGACCCTGGACCTTGCACATCTGGGGAACCTCTGGCCTGGAGGCACCACAGAGGGCACATTTCCAGGGGGTTGGCAAGCCCCAGGACACTGTGTTCTGTCTCCATATCAAGCCGCCAGGGACAGGGAGGAGCCTCAGAACCTTCACATCCCATGGGATGCAGATGCCCTGTGGGTCTTGGTGCGGCTGTGCCACAGCCCAGGTGCCAGAAGGCAAGATGGTGACAAGGGAGGTCTGGACCGGGAGATGCCCCCAGGCCCTGTGCCCGAGGGCAGGGCTGGCAGCAGAGCCTGCTGCACGTCCTGTGGTGTGCAGGGAGCTCATGTGCAGCCCAGCAAAGGGCAGAGCTGGGCTGTGGGGAGAGGGCAGCAAGAGGAGGTGTGAAGCAGCCAGGGGCAGCCAGATCCCATCTGCAGGAAGTTATGAAGGGGAACTGGGAGCATCCAGCCCTGCTCCAGGGCTTGTGGCTTCTCCAGATGCTTCAGCACAGGGTCCTGGGCTTGTGCCCTCCTGAGCTGCCCCATCTGTGGGGCCACAGCAACCAGCAAGCAGCTCCTCAGCCCCTTTCTGCCCACGCCTGCTGCAGCCTGGAGAGCTCAGCACCAGCCCCAGGGAAGCTGTTTGGTCACCGACTGCAGAGAGGGAAACGAGGCCTTGGGAAAAGAAGGGGGAAAAAGGGAAAACAAACAGCAAACCGACTTTGAGGTTGCGCAAGTCCCAGACAGTATTGATCCCCAGGCCTCATTGATCCCCAGGCCTCATTGATCCCCAAGTCTTCCACCCTGCCTGTGCAGCAGCTGGGGCAGTGGGAGCCCTTGGGGTCCAGCCCCTGCAGGCACCAAGGCCTGGAAGGTTGGATGTCAGCACGGGAGCTGCTGTCCCACTTCCACCTTCCACCCAGCCAGCTGCATGCGCCTCGGGAGATCACCCAGGAGCTCCCCTCACAAACCTCCCACCCCCAGCACCCCCTCCCTGCTTCCCCAGCCCTCAGAGGTGGAGAAACCCTGCCATGAGATTACGCAAGGGGGCTGCTGTGTCACAGCTGCTCTTTGCCCCCAGCTCTCACAGCACCAACGTGTTCCACTCTGCTGCCAGCCAGGCTGGCGAGGGGCAGCGAGGGGAGCAACTGCTCTGGGCCATGGGCCAGAGACGTGCCAAGAGGCTGCTGCCCAATGAGGAAGCTGGCACAGGGCTGTGCTGGGCATTGGAGCTCTTGCCTGGCAGCCTCCATCCCCTCCACAAGGAGGGAAGTTGCTTGGTTTTGACTCCACCATGGACAAGAATGGCCAAAGGTGGTTTGAGTGGGATGGGAAATTTGGCCCAGCCAAGGCTTTCCTGGTGGCAGTCACAAGGCCTCTGAGTCCAGGGTCTCCCACACCATGCCCAGGATCTGGTTGAGACAAGTCAGGGGTTCTGCACCCCCCTGGAAAGGCGGCTGAGGGGCAGACAGCACAAGAGCAGTGGGGACCAGCAGCACTGCAGGCCTTGGGCAAGGTGCATCCTGGTGCTGGATGCCCAACCTCAGTGCCCAGGATCTAGAGCCAAGGCATTGGCTGGAGGAGGACTGCATTTGGCAGAGAGGGTCCATGCTGTGCCAGCCTGGGGCTGTCTGTGCCAGGGCACATCCACCACCTTGCTCCTTGGGGAGGGGGCAAGACCTGCTGGCTTGTGACAGGGCGCACGTGCACACCCACTCGTGCACACCCACTCGTGAACACACCACGGCTGGGAGTCTTTTATTGAACACCAGGCAAAGGAAGACACTTTTCCTCCCCCTGGGATCAGTTTCCCATTCCTCACCGCCCCCCCAACCTGATGTCCAGCTGGTCAGGGACCCATGGATGGTCCTCTCCCCTCCGGCCATCCCCCCAGCACCTTCTCAGCTTCCTTCCCTGCCAGCAGCCCCAGACAGCTGCTGCTGGGACCTGAGGAACCTGTTCGTGTTGAGGGCTGCACCATGGCCTTGGGCTGGGACCAGCAGCAGAGTGAGCTGGGGCTGCCCCAAGCCCCCCAGGGAGTTGTGCTCAGCAGGGTCTGGTGTCCATCAGGAGCTGGCAGAGGCAGAGAGGGCAGATCTGAAGGGGGGAAAGAGCCCTGTGGGAGGTGAGGAAGGAGAGGACTTGCTTCAGCCTCAGGAGGAGAAACACCTCGGGCAGGAGGGGAACACCACGCAGCGCAGGTCCTGCCCTCCCCCTCCTCGGGCAGCTCAGGTGCAGCCGCAGGCATCCACGATCATGTCGGGGATGTCGGTCTTGACGATGTTGCTGTCCCGGTCGTAGTAGAGCAGCGAGAGCGGCCGGCGCTGGGTCGGGACGCAGCAGGAGCCGCCGGCAGCCTCCGCGTTGGAGGCTTTGATGAGGTTGAGGACGGCGGTGTGGAAGGAGGCGGCGAGGCCGGGGGCGGCAGCCATGTGCCGGGGGCAGAGCCCCGCGCAGTAGTTCATGTGGTAGCCCTCGGGATGGATGATCCAATCCTCCCAGCCGATCTCCTTGAAGTCCACGAAGAACTCCTTACGGCAGCACGTCCGGGAGTCGCCGCTGCAGTCGATGCTGCGCCGCCGGACGCGGTGCGGGGTCCTGACCCGCGCCTGGGCTGCCACAAAGGGCCAGCGAGAGCCACTGCGGTCAGCCAGCAGGGAAGACCCCAGGGCCTCCGGCACCTCCAGCTCCACGGTGAGCATCTGACTGCCTTGGCCGAAGAGCTGCTGGACAGCTGGCCCCACGTCCAACGTGGTCCAGCCGCTCCTCTGCACCTCCAGCCGGCTCTCACCGGTCACCGTCATGTTCAGCCCCGCCGGGTCCGGCTGCAGGAGCCTGATGGTGACAGGATGAGTCCCGGGGCCGGGCACTGCCCAGAAGAGGTAGAGGGTGGCCCGGAGGATCTCGGTGCTCCCGGACAGGTCCCGGGTGAAGCGGAAATGCAGGAGGACACTGCGGGAGGTGGAGGACCCTGGGCACAGAACAGAAAGCAGTCAAGGGGGTGAAGGGAGGAGGAGGTGTGGGGGTGCTCCCTCAGCTGGGGGCCACTGAGCCAGAGCGAAGGGGAGGTGCAGTCAAAGCAGGGAGCAGGGCACAGGACACAGAGGTGTCGAGGGGTTCCACTGCTGCTCCTTCGTATGCTGCTCCACAGCTCCCTGAAAGCAGACTGGAGCCAGGTGGGGCTTGGTCTCTCCTGCCAATGAACAAGGGACAGGAGGAGAGGAAATGGCCTCAAGTTGCCCCAGGGCAGGTTCAGATCGGATGTAAGAAGAAACTTCTTCACTGGAAGGGCCAAGGGCAGAGCCTTGGCAGAGGTAGGGAATGGTTGGACTGGATGAGCTGAGCTTTCCCAGCCCAATTGGTCGTGGGGGATCTCCCCACGGCTCTGTGATACCAGCGGCGTTTCCCTTGCCCGTGGTTGGCCGCTGGGTTAAGCTCAGGATGTGGATGCAGAGGCTCTGGATTCGGACCCTCTAATTTGCAGTCCTCCCAGCAGCAGCGTGCCCACCGGCCCAGTGCACAGCCTGGCACAGCTTGCAGGACCCTGGTGCCCCTTTTGCAGAGCTCTTGAACTGCTTCTGCAGGGGAAGAAACCTCTCACTGCCCTCCCACAAGCAAGACCTTCCTTCCCTCCACGCCCACCCCACTGTGCCCGCGGGGGTGGGGGGGGGTCTGTACCCACCTGACTCGGCAAAGCTCAGGATCTCGTACTGCTGTAGACCCCTCCCAGGGCGCGGGCTGCTGCCACCCCAGGGTGCCCCTGGGGGCTCGGCCGTGTCCGTGCGCTGCACACGCAGCCTGTGGAGAGCGGTCAGCAGGGCCCCCCTGGGCATGGGCTGGGTGGTGTTGGGCCGGTCCGGCAAGCCGAGCCCGGAGAGGATGCTCTGCTTGGCCAGAGCCAGCAGCACCTCCCGCTGCGTGCTGGGTGCCAGGGCTGCCAGCCCGCAGACTGGGCACCGCATTCCCTTGGCAGCTGCCATCCTCAGAAGGCTCAGGAGCAGGAAAGCCACCGCGGCTGTCATCCCTGGCGCCAGGAGGTGACAGCTTGAGGAAGGGACTCAGCAGACAGAGTTCCTCCAACCGCCCGATGAGCCCAAATGTGGTCGGGAGAGCCGCGGGGGCAGCGGGTGGGGCAGAGCCAGGCTCGGCGGGAGCAGGCAGCGGGGAAGGGCTGGTGCCCCTGACGTGACCGCAAATATTGGCTGATCCCGGGCGAGATAAACGGCCCTGGGAGCCCGTAGCAGCCTCTCCCGGCACGGGGCAGCCGCCGCTCCGCTCGTCCCGGGTTATGGTGGAGCCGACAGGGCGCGCTTCGGCCTTTGCGGGGGTGCTCAGCCCGGGGCTATGGCGGGGACCCGCCCCGGCCAAGGAAGCCTGACCCGGCTCCGCTCCGTTGCCGACCCCGTGATGGGGGTGCCCAGGCAGATGGCAGGGGGCTGGGCGGTGGGTGCCCATGGGGCAGTGTTGGGGCTCCCCTTGGGGGGCGGAATGGGGGCACCGGGAGAGGGAGATTCCCGGGACAAGGAGACCCTCTGTTTAAGAGACCCTCGGGAGACGGAAAGCCCCCCGGAGAGGGGGAGGCCTGGGAGAGCGGGGACCATCGCGAAAGGGGGGCCCCGGCAGACGAGAGGGACCCCGGGGGGAGACGGAGACCCTCTGAATAAGGAGACCCTCAGCACGAGGAACGCTGAGCCGGGGGACCACCGGGAGAGGGGGGGAGACCCCCCCGCCCGGAGGCTGCTCGCTAGGGGCGGGGCCACAGGGGGAGTGGGCGGAGAGTGGCGCTGGGACCCCGCCCCCGCGGGCAGTTCCCCGCCTGGCTCCGCGCCCCCGAGCGGCATTCGCGCTGCGGCCTCCGCCGCGTCAGGGGGCGCTGTCGGCTGCCGCCCGCCGCCGGGGGCCGGCGCCGCGTGCCGCCGGTCGGCGGGCCGGCGCGGCGGGCGCGCGGGGATGACGCGGCGGGCGGGGCGCGGTGACGCAGCGCACGGCCGCGGGGGAGGGGCCGCCGCCGCTTTCCCTTTTTTTTTTTTTTTTTTTTTTCCCCCCCCCCCCCACCCCCGTTTCTTTTCCCTTTTCTCCCCGTTCCGGCCGCCCCCCTCCCCCTTCCCCCTCTCCCCCCCGTCTGTCCCCCCCCCTCCCGCCGTCTCCGCCGCCCCGCCGGGTGGCCCGCGCTGGCCCAGGCCCGGCCCGGGGGTGGGCGGCGGCGGCGGCCCCGCGGCGCAGGGCCCGGCTCGGCCCGGCCCGGTAAGTGCGCGCGGCCGGGGCTCGGCAGTGGGGGTGGGGGGGGGGCAAAGGGCAGGGGCCCGGGCGGGGCGGGCTGGGCCTCGGGGCCGTCAGGGCGGTCGGCGGCGTCCCCAAGCCGGGAAGGGACGGGAGGCACGCGGGGAACCGGCCCAGCGGTGGATCCTCCCCGGTCCTCTCCTCGCCCCCGGGGGCAGGGGCCGCGGCCCTGGCTCTGGAGTGTCCCTCCCTGGCTAGCGGCTCTGCGGGGAGCGCCAGGAGGCCCCTCGCCCGGCCGGGTCTCCGCCATCCCCGCAGCGGTGCCGGTGCGCGGGGCGGGGGGGGAGCTGGCAGCCGCCGCTTGCCTCGGCGAGGTCACGGAGCGCTGGGGTGCGAGGGGCAGCCCGGGGGCAGCCTGGGGGCAGCCCGGCGCCATCCGAGAGCGCCCGAGCCTGCGCCTCGCTCCCTGCCTTCTGCCGGCGGCAGCCTGAGGAGGAAGAGGAGCAACAGGTGGGAGAGGAGACCTCGCGTCCGGGGCGGCCAGGCCTCCGTTCCTGTGCCCGGGGAGCGCGGTGAGGCTTTCCTGGTGCCCTCCCAGGCGATGTCTGTGCTTTGAAACGCTTCCCTGGCAGCCTCGGTGCCTTGTGGGCCCCAGCTGAGTGCAGCCGGCGGGGCGGAGGTGCTGCGGAGCTGGGGGTCTCCTGGCTTGCTTGGAGGGCAGGAGGGAGGTCAGAGGCCGGTGCAGGCCACTGGCAAGGCAGGAGCGGAGGTTGGGTTTGCTGCTCGGTGCTCTACTGCCTTGTGTTGCAGTTTCGTCGTCAAAAGGCTGTTCTGGGTACGTGTGGAGGTTGGAGCTGGGTGCCAGAGCTGCTGCGGGCTCCTGCCAGGGCAGCGTTCTGGCAGCAGGTTTCACAGGTGCCTTGGTGTTGCTTCAGGTCTGATGTGCCAGGAATGGTCTGACAGAGGCTGAGCTGCTGGGGCAGTGCGCAGCTGTTGGGACCTGAGCTCTGCCTCTCACTCTCTGAACCTTCACTCCTTTGATTTCCTTCAGAATTCCATCTGCATCCCCTCTCCTTGGCAGCAGCCTCTGCTGCCTTCCATTGTTCTTTCTGGCCTTTCGTGATGGGCCGAGCCCAGGCCTGGGCTGCTCCCCTGGCCTCTGGCTTTGGAAGGCCCTTGGTGATCCTTTTGTCTTGCAGAACCCCCTGGAGGAGGCTGTTTGCCTCTCAGAAGGGGACCAGGGATCCGGGCTAGGGCTGTGCCAGCGGGCAAGGCTCTAGGCAGCTCATAACCACCTCATTGAGGGTGATTTGCAGACCCTGAGGGGTTTCTGCTCTCTCTTACTGGATGTTGCTCCTTCAATGAGCAGCTGTTCTCCAGGCTCTTTGTCAGGCCACAGAGAGCCTCCACTTGTTGGCAAAGCCTCTGCCTCTCTCCTCTCTGGGCCCTGCTTCCCTCACCCCTGGGGCTAGCAGGTCCCTGCAGGGTGATGCCTGGCTGCAGCCAGCTCCTCCAGCACAGCCTGCAGCTGTGGTGGGCAGGACGTGGTTGGACAGATCCCTTCTGGACCTCGCCTTGAGTTTTGCGCTGGAAATGGTTTCCCAGTTTGGTATCTCAGCCGAGCTGTGCCGCGGGGAGTCACAGCCCTCCGCCGGCCCAGGTCGCTCAAGCCCTGGAAACCCCTCCGTGGGTGGTGATTCAATCAACTGGGGAAACTGCTCCAGGCTTTGAGAGCCCTTTCAGTGAAGAACTTGCTTCTGATCGCCAGCCTAAAGCTCCCCTGGGGCAACTCGAGGCCATTTCCTCTCGTCCTGTCCCTCCTTTCTCGGCAGGAGAGCCCAACCCCCACCTGGTTTTGTGCCGTTGGTACTTGTGGGGAATCTTGTCCCTTGATCCCTTCCCCATCTCCTTGGGGAGCTGGGACCTGGCTCTCCGTGGTGACTCCAGACTGGTTCCTGGTGCTGCCTGTGACACAGGATCCTCTCCTCGCAGCGCAGATGCTCCCAGCCCCCCTTTTAGCAGCGATGCCATTTGTGCTGCTAAATTTAAACCCCTGCCAGTGCTGCTATTTCTAAACCACCCCCCCCCACCCCCCCCCTCCGGAGTGCAAGGGGGAGAAATCCTCCAGTTAAGAAAATAATCATCATCAAAGAAGAAAAAAGAAGTTCTTCCTGTGGGGCTGGCTGCAGCCTGAGCTTCCTTTCAGGGTTGAACTTCATGGAGGGTCCCAGCCTGGGAGGACCTTTCAGAGGATCTTCTCACCCAGCCCTCCCCCTGCACGGAGCAGGGACATCCCCAGCTGGAGCAGGCTGCTCAAGAGCCTCACACAACCTGCCCTGGGATGCCTCCAGGCATGGGGCAGCAGCAGCCTCCTCTCTGGGCAGCCTGCAGGTCAGAGATGGTTCCCCAGCACTCCCCTGGCACCGTTTCATTGCTGTTTCCTCCATCACCTGAGAGAAGAGAGCAGAGCCCAACCCCACCTGGCTCCAGCCTCCTTCAGGCACTCGCAGAGATCCAGGAGGTCTCCCCTCATCCTCCTCTTCTCCAGGCTGAACCCCCCAGCTCCCCCAGCTGCTCCTCCCCAGACCCTTCCCCAGCTCCGTTGCCCTCCTCTGGCCCTGCTCCAGACCCTCAAGGTCCTTCTTGGAGTGAGGGGCCCAGAAGCGGCCCCAGGATTCCAGGGGTGGCCTCCCCAGCGCCCAGCTGGCTTTGTGAGCGCCGGGAGCCCCCAGGCCGCCCCAGGCCCCGCTCCCTGCCCGCGGCAGAGGCATTTCCATGCCGGTGTGGGCAGGGCTGGGGGCAGGGCCGTGGCTGCCTCTGGCGGCGCCGGGATTCCCCTGCCTGGCGCATGCCTGGCTCCGGCCCCAGCCTGGATTCCTTCTGGATGGGGAGCACAGGCGAGCTCTGGGTGCTGCAGGCTGAGTCACCGCTGCCTGCCGGTGCATTTTGGTGCTGCTGATGGAGTGTGGGCAGCTGCAGCCTCCTCAGAGCAGCTCTCCTGTGGGGTTTTGGTTTTTTTAATGAAGTTTTGCCCTTTCTCTTGCTTTGCCATCGCTGAGATCCTGGCTGCTCCTCAGCTGAGCTCAGGCACGGCAGCCTCTGCATCACAGAGGGGCTTGGCTGTGTCTCAGGAGCTGGACCTCTTGGAGGCTTTGGGCATGCTGGAGTCTCCTTCTCTGGAGAGCTTCCAACCCCTCCCTGGCCATTGTGGCCCTGGGCAAGCTGCTGTGGGAGCCCTGCTGGAGCTGGGAGGTTGGACTGGGGGAGCTCCAGAGGTCCCTTCCAGCCTCTCCGTGCTGGGACCTGCTGGGAGCAGGGCCTAGAGCTGGGTTGCTGCAGCCTCCTGGAGCTGCCCAGCCTGGTGCCACACGTGCTGTGCTCCATGCCACCTGCCAGCTCCTCTCCCATCCCTCCCCTGGCACTGCTCCTGCTCTATTTTTAAGCTGTGCTGCGCTCTGGATTGCAGCATTTCTGCTCCTGAATTATTTATCAGGCTCTGGAGCTGAATGGAGCCTGCTTAGGGTTCCCCCCCTGCTCCTCACTGCCCACGTGTCTGTCCTGAGCCATTGACAGATTTGGTGCATGTCAAGCCCTGGTGGTCTTCCTTTGGGGAGGGGTGAAGGAGGCTGCAAGGAAGCTGGGGATGGACTCTGACAAGGGCTGGGAGTGCCAGGACGAGGAGCAATGGCTTTGAGCTGGGGGAGGGCAGAGTGAGACTGGAGAGGGGGAGGAAGTTCTTTCCAGTGAGGGTGGGGAGACGCTGGAGCAGGCTGCCCAGGGAGGCTGTGGCTGCCTCCTCCCTGGAGGTGTTGAAGGCCAAGGCTGGATGAGGCCTTGAGCAGCCGGGGCTGGTGGGAGGTGTCCCTGCCCCTGGCAGGGGCTTGGAGCTGGGGGATCTTGAAGGTCCCTGCCAGCCCAGCCTGTGGGGTGGTTCAGCGGTGCAGGAGCCTTGCAGGAGCAGTGCAGGAGCATGCAGGAGCAGTGCAGGAGCTGTGCAGGAGCTGTGTGTGATGCTCTCCCTGCCGGGGCAGGCAGGGCTGGGGCCGGCTGCTGTGCCAGCAGCTCCTGGGCTCAGCCACGCTCAGCGCAGGGCCCCTGGGAAACCATCGAAATCCCAAACGCTGCTCCCTGCCTGGAGCCAGCCTGGCACAGAGTCAGCTCCACACGTGAGCAGGGGACCACGTGCCAGGGAGAGGGCAGCAGCAGAGGCTGTGGGCATGGCCGAGGCTGACTCAAAGCTCCTGGGTCAGCGGCCGGTGCCTCCCCGGCGGTGCCACCCCAGCACCCAGCAGTTTGGTGTCACAGGACTTTATTTCCTCCCCTGCCCCTTCTGCTGGGGCTGCCCCTTGTCCTGTCCCTGGGCACCACTGGCACAAGCCTGGCCCCATCCCCTGCCCCCACCCTGGAGGTGTTGATCAGCAGTGGTGAGACCCTCCTCAGGCTGCTCTGCTCCAGCGCCCCAGCCCCAGCTCAGCCCTTTCCTCACCAGAGATGCTGCAGTGCCCTCAGCACCTTTGCAGCCCTCTGCTGTGCCCTCTGCACTGCTCCATGTCTGCCCTGGCTGGGGGGTGGCTCTGCTGCTCTGTCTGTGTGCTCAGTGTTGGGCACAAGCTGGCAGCACAGACAGGACCTGGAGCTCTGCATTTCCTCTGCCCTGCTTCCACTGACCTACTTCTGCTGCATGCAGCTCTCACACACCAGAGCTCAGTGAATGGAGAGTGAGAGGCTGCAGCCCCCTCCCCAGGGCTTTGTCCAGCCTGCTGCCAGGGCTGACTCACTCTTTCTCCTCCTCCTCCTCCTCCTCCAGCCCAGGATTTGCTGTGTCCCTACCTAAGGAGAAAGCTGCAGCTTAGGAAATCCTCTGGCTCACAGGGTGCTGCCTGCAGCCTTGAGCAGCCTGGGCCAGTGGGAGGTGTCCCTGCCCCTGGATGATCTTGAAGGTCCCTTCCAAGCCATTCTGTCAGTGTCTGGGTTTGGAGAGCTCCAGCTGGGCCTTGGTGTCCTAGGGCTGAATTTCTCCCTGGGAACCTGTCCCTGCTCTGCCATCTGCCAGGACTCTGCTAGAGACCAGGCTGGAGGCTCAGCTGCTGGAGCTGCTTTGCTTCTGCTTCCATCCCACAGCTAAGAGCTGACCCTGGGGGCTCACCAGAGGGTCCTGAGCATCTTCATTGAGTCATAGCTTCATGGAATGGGTTGGGCTGGAAGGGACCTTCAGGATCCCCCAGCTCCAGCCCCCTGCCATGGGCAGGGACACCTTCCACCAGCCCCAGGCTGCTCCAGGCCTCGTCCAGCCTGGCCTTGAACACCTCCAGGGAGGAGGCAGCCACAGCCTCCCTGGGCAACCTGTTCTTGTTCTGCCAGCACCTAAAGTTCCTTCCTCTTTCAGTACTGAGCTTGCCCCTGCAGCAGAGGTGCCAGCAGCTGCCCTGCATGAGGCCAGGCTGAAGTGCAGCAGATGCTCCTCAGCAGGAGGAAGTTCTCTGTGGGTTTTGTGGAGGTCTGAAGGCTCTGTGTGGAGCAGAGACCCTTGGCACAGGCAGGCAGTGCTGGAGCACTGCTCCTGGACCTCAGCTCCCCTGTCCCACTGCTGATACCTTTGCAAAGTAGCTGCTGGAGCTCCTGCAGGGATCAGAACTCCGGGTTTGCAGCTCCAGAGGCCTGCTGAGGTGCCAGGAATAAACAAACCCAAAGCAGCTGAGTTAAAGAGGGGGAACCCTGCTGCTGAGCTCTTCACCTCCTCCCAGGCAGGAGCTGGCAGCCTGGCAGGGTTCAGCTGCCACAGGGAGTCACTCTGAGCACACTCTGAGCCAGGGGGCAGGGGTGTCCAGGCTGGGCTCCTGCTGAGCCAGCCAGGGAGCTGCTGCAGGCACTTTGCTGCCCCTCAGGGCTCACTGTGCAGCAGAAACACTCAGAGCAGAGCCTGAGAGCTCAGCTGAAGGCCTCATCCTGGAGAGGGGACAGCAAAGGTGCTGAGGGCACCGGAGCACCTCTGGTGAGGAAAGGCTGAGTTGGGGCTGGGGAGCTGGAGGAGAGCAGCCTGGGGGGGTCTCACCACTGCTGATCAATACCTCAGGGGTGGGGGGGCAGCAGGATGGGGCCAGGCTTGTGCCAGTAGTGCCCAGGGACAGGACAAGGGGCAAGGGGCACAAAGTGGAGCATCAGAAGTTCCATCAGACATGAGGAGGAACTTGTGGAACTGAAGGGTGCTGGAAGCCTGGAGCAGGCTGCCCAGGGAGGTGGTGGAGTCTCCATCTCTGGAGTCATTCCAGACCCACCTGGATGTGTTCCTGTGTGCCCCTCTCTAGGTGACCCTGCCCTGGCAGGGGGTTGGACTGGGTGCTGAGCATTGCTCAGCTCCCCTCTGGGGCTGCTCTTCTCCAGGCTCCCAGCCCCAGGGCTCTCAGCCTTTGCTCCTCACAGAGCTGCTCCAGGCCCCTCAGCATCTGCCCAGCCTCCGCTGGGCTCTCTCCTTGTCTCTCTGGGCAGCCCAGCCCTGGCTCCAGTCCTCCAGCTGTGGCCTCAGCAGGGCAGGGTAGAGGAGGAGACCCTCCCCTGCCCTGCTGGCCACACTCAGCTCAGCCACAGCTCTGCAGGGAAGCTGCCAGCAGGCAGGGCGGCCGCGGGGAGCAGGGCGAAGCGTGGCTGTGCCGGGTGTCCTGCCGGCTCCGAGCTCTGGGGAGCTGCTGCTGCTGCTTGCTGTGCTGCCTCTCCTCTCCTCCTCCCCTTCCCTCCGAGCTGCTGCCTGGCAGGGGCTGGCTGCTGTGTCTTTAAAGCCTTCCCAGGGCGGTGCGGAGGCAGCTCCATTGAAGTGTTTGAATGGGAGCAGGGGGGGGGCTGTGCATGTGGCTATTGGCAGAGCTCTCTGTGACATCCCTGCGAGCAGCTGGGCTCTGCTCTGCTTCAGAGCCGCTTGTCAGAGCCGCTCAGGCTTGCTCCGCTCCGGCTGTGGCAGCAGCAGAGATCCCTGCCTCGGTGCTGGGGCAGAGCTGGCAGGGGCAGCTGAGGAGCTGTGGTGTCTTGGCAGCAGTCCTTGACCCGGTGGTGGCCATGAAGGCTTCGCTGGCAGCAGCAAGCAGATGACCTGAGCGTGCCCAAGCTCCGCGGTGAGTCCATCGGGGGTGGTTTGGAGCCAGGCTGGAGGTTTGTAGGGCTGGAGAAGGACCTGGCCAGGGGGAAGGATCTGGCCAGAGTCTTTGCTTTGCCTCTGCCTGGATCTCTTTCCCCTCCTCCCCCCACCTCTGCAGGACACAGAGCAGGGGTAGATGCGAGGCGGTGTTCAGGGCTGGGGTCCTGGCGTCGTTCCTCCGGGTCGAAGGCTGGGCAGATGATCTCGAAGGGCTCCTGCAGCCAGAGCTGCTCTGTGCTTCCTGAGGGGATTGCTGCTGGCTGGGGTTAATTTAAGATGGTGCTGAGCTGAAGCTGCAGCTCTGCAGCCCCATTCCCTGAGAGCCCTCAGCTGAGCTCTCTCCTTGCTGCCGTTGTGGTGCTGTGGGGATGCTCCTCGGGCGCCAGGGGAATCCCTGCTCGGCTCTGCCCTGTCACTGAGGGCTTCCCCAGGACAGCCTCCTGGCTTCTCCTGGTGTCTCTCAGCTTGGTGCTTGTGCAGCTGGCTCCTGGCCCTTTGCCCTGCAGAGCCCAGACCCACCCCCCACCTTCCTGTGCTGGGTGAGCCCTTGAGGGGCTTTACTTGTTTGAGGCTGGGCAGCTGTGGGGAGATGCTGCTGGCTTGGCTCTGCCCTGGGGCTGGGTTGTGCAGTTTGGTGTCCTGCAGCTCTCTGTTTGTGTTCACAGAAATGCCAACTCCATTTTAAAATGCTTTGCAACCTCTGAATGGATTAGATCTGAATTTTAGTGGACTTAGGAGTTGGGATTGCCTTTGCCTCCTCCTCCTCCTCACATCTTCATCCTCTGGTCTTGCATCAAAACTCTGATGCTGGAGGTGCTGCTCCCGTTGCTGGAGACTGAGTGCTGGGAGCTGCTTCTCTTGGCCTTGAGCTGGCAGCCACTTCCCAGGCTGCAGGGTCGGTGCTCAGGTGCCTTGGGCTCATTCCCCTCCACGGCTTTAAAATGCTGTTTGGAGCTGGGAGCATCACCTGTGGCTTGAGGCTCTGCAGAGAGAGCCTCCAGATCCCTGAGAGCTGCTGCAGTGCCAGGCAGCGAGGGAAGGAGGGCAGGGAATTCCCTGCCTGCTCTTCAGGCCCCCCCTTGCACTGTCAAGTCCAACTTCTGCAGCTGGCAGCCCAGAGATCAAGTTGATTCCTTCTAATTACCACTTCCTCCTCTTTGATCAAATCAGTTCCTGGTGTGTGTGTCCCCCCCCTTCCCCCCTGGAAAACAGCCTCAGCCTCTTGAATTCATGGGTACCCCTGGGCTGGGCTGTGGTGAGCGGCTCAGTGCCCTCTGCCAGCACGGTGAGGAGCAGGACCAGCAGCCTGGCAGCCAGAGGGATCCAGGCAGGATCAGCAGCCTGGCAGCCAGAGGGATCCAGGCAGGACCAGCAGCCCCACTGTGTGCCCTCTTCCCAAGGAGCTCTGCTGGAACTGGGGTGCTCTGGGCCTGGGGTGGCAGCCCCCCCAAGCTGGGCTGCCCTGTGCTGTGCTGGGGAATTCCTTGGCTCCCTCTGCCAGCTTGGTGCTTCCTCCTCTGACGCAGGCAGGGCACAGGAGGGTGCCAGGAGAGGGTCATGTCCTGAGCCTGCTTGCAGTGGAGTCCCCAGCCCTGCCTGATGTGGAGGGGATTCTGCTCGGGGGCTCTCTGAAGGCACTGGGCTGTGGGAGCCCTGCCAGGGCTGTCCTGGGAGCCACGGAAGGGTTAAGAGCTGCTGCTGCTGCTCCCTGCTGTCCTAGTGCCTGCTGCCACTGCAGAAAGGAGGTGGCTGATGCCTCCCAAGCTTTTCAGGAAACCCCCGTGGTGGACAGCCCTCAGTAATTGTTGCTGGGAAACTGCTTTGACGTCACAGGAGCAGTTCCCTGCTCCTCAGACAAGCCCAGGAATAGCTCAGGAATAGCTCAGGAATAGCTCGTGATGGGGAGAGGAGAAGCAGGGTGAGATGGAGGAGGCAGCTCTGGCAGGGAGCTTCTCAGCTTTGTCTTTTCCCCTCTCCCACCTCTTGCCTGAGGGACTTCAGGCAGGGGCCTGGAGGGGCAGGGCCGGGGGAGTGGGCTGTGGGAAGAAGGGAGATTGAGGCTGGAGCTGAGGAGGGAGCTCTGGAGAGCGAGGGTGAGGAGACCCTGGAGCAGGCTGCCCAGGGAGGCTGTGGCTGCCCCTCGCCAAAACTGACCCCAGGATGGCAGCTGTGGCCTCCCCAGTGCCCAGCCCAGCTGGGGGTGGTTTAACTGGGGGTGTTTTGCCCTCCTCAGGATGCTGTGGGAGGGACACACTGGAAGCCTCCTCAGGCTCTGCAGGGTTGGGAATCCTTGGAGAGGGTCCTGTGGGAGAGCTCCTGGTGCTCTGCAGAGGTAACTTTGGAGGCCTTCCCATCCCACCTGCACTTCCTGGCTCACAGAAGGTCATTTCCCCCTTCCCACCTGAAGTCAAACCCTTCCATCTGCATCACAGCTTCACCTCTCTGATGTCATCTGGGGGTGGAGATGGAAGATTTAAAGCAGTGACTAAGCACTGGGAGCCTGGGCACCGTGCAGGCCTCCTGTTGGTGGGATTTTTTGGCTTGGATTCTAGGGAACTGTAGGGAAGGGAGGGATTGGATCCCTTTCTTCCACTGGTCCTGACCAAAAAAGCTGTGGAGAGCATTCAGAAGTTCTTGGCTGGCTCAGTTGCAGCTTGAGTGCTGCCGAGGCTCCAGTGCTGAGCCAGGTGCTGGCTCTGGCTGGAGCCTGGTGGCTCTGGAGCTGGTTTCTCCAGCAGGATGGAAAGGAAGTGCTCCAAGGGCTCTGGAGCTGTGCATCCTATGGGATTCCCAGATTGCATCAGGTTGGAAGGGACCCTCAGAGGTCCTCTTGTCCAGCCCAGGCAGCAGGGACACCTCCAGCTGGAACAGGCTGCCCAGGGCCACATCAGGGCTGACCAAGGAGCTCTGTGGCCTGTGCTGGTCTCACCAGCAGAGCCTCTGGTGACAGGAGGTGAACCTTGAGCCCAGCAAAGGTGTTCCCAGCTGCTGTGCCCTGGCCCAGAAGGGGCTTCAGAAGCCTCTGAGGTCCCTTGGTGCTGGTCAGCAGAGCCCAGAGCCTGCAGCAGCCTCTCTGCACCTCGCCGCCTCTACTTCGTTTCCTGTGGAGAGCCTTTTGCTGGTGCTGGGGAAGGGGAGTGGGAATGGAAGTGCCCCCCCAAAGGCCTGGGGTTGCTCCTGGTGACAGGGAGGTTGCCATGGTGCTGGGGCTGCCATTGGCTCACCTGGAAGCCAATGAGCAAATTGCTCAGGAGAGCATCGCCGCAGCTCAGCCCTGCTGGGGGATGCTGGGGCCGGAGTCTGGCACGGGGAGGGGGAGCTGGACCCCTCAGCTGCTGGACAAAGGCCACTGCCCTCTCCCTCCCCCCCCTCCCCCCACTCCTCCAGCCTGCTCTCCTGGGTTTCATTGCCCCAGTGAAGTCTGCTCCTGCTCCTCTCCTCCTGCCAGCACTCAGCACCCCGGAGCAGCCTGCTGGGCCAGGGAGGTGCTCAGGAGGCTGCAGCTGGAGAACCTCCCCTGTGGGGACAGGCCGAGAGAGTTGGGGTCCCTCAGCTGCTCCTCCCCAGCCCTGCTCTCCAGACCCTTCCCCAGCTCCATTGCCCTTCTCTTGGCCCTGCCTCAGCCCTCAAAGCCCTTCTTGGAGTGAGGGCCCCAGAGCTGACCCCAGGATTCCAGCCGTGGCCTCCCCAGTGCCCAGAGCAAGGGTAGAATCCCTTCCCTGCTCCCAGTGGCCACAGCAGTGCTGCTGCAGCCTCCTCCCAGCCCTGCCCAGCTGCTGCAGCTCTGTGACCTCCCTGGCAAGTCCCTCAGTCCTGTCCCCCCCCCCGGCCCCGAGCTCCCACCCCCTCCGCACGCCGCTGTCTGTCACCGCTGGTGGCTGCCGCCCCCTCGCCGCCTCCACCGCCTGTCCTGGGAGCAGAGCTGATTCATCCCAGCCAGCAGCTCCCCAGCACAAACCTTGGGTGGCTTTTATGTGCAGGGACAGCTCCCGGAGGGAGCTGCTGGGCACGGAAGCTCTGTGAGGAGAGGGCAGGCTCCCGCTGCCCGTGGGCCGTCCGGAGCGGGAGGGGAGAGCTGCTGGCGTTCCCCCTGGCTGTGCTGCAGGCTGAGGAGCAGAGCCCCCTGCCCCAGCCTGCCCGAGCTGCCTGCTCTGGGGGTAGAGCCCTGGGCCAGGGCAGCAGCTGCAAAGAGAATGAGCTGCACAGAGCCTGCTCCTCCCTTCTAGGGCAGGGCAGGGGCCTCCTTCTGCTTCCCTTCCCCAGAGCTGCTGCAGATCCTCCTGGCCTGCCCTCGAGGCTGGAGCAGTTCCCTCCAGCACAGAGCGTTTGGGGGAGGCAGAGTTTCACCCCCAGCCTCAGGCAGACTCCCACAGAGGAGGCTGTGAGCAAATCCACAGAGTCCTGATGACGACCGTGGAGCTCCTGCAGCGTCCCCTTGAGGCAGGAGCTGCTCTGTCTGGCACTGGGGTGCTTGGTTTGGGGTCTTAGGAACCCCCCAGAGGAGTCCTGAGGGCTTTGGAGCCTTCCTGTGCTGCAGCTGGGAGCTGAGCCCTGACTCCTTTCTGCCCTTTGCCCCCCTGGCAGGTGCCCTTTGCTCCGTGGTGGCTCTCTGAAGATGTCCAACAGCAACACCACACAGGAGTCTCTGGAGATAATGAAGGAGTCTGAGAAGAAGGTGGTGGAGGAGTCTGTGAGCAAAACCAAACACATCTGCAGGTCACCCAGCAAGGAGGAGGTGGAGAAGGATGGGGGGGAGGAGGTCAGCGTGCGCCAGGAATCCCAGGTGAGGCTGCAGATGAGCTCAGAGCCTCTCCTCCAGCTCCCTCCAGCTCCCAGGGCCTCTCCTGCTGCTTGGCAAACACCAACCAGTGGCTCTCCCTCCTGAAGGGGACCTAAGGCTGTGCTGCCACCCCCCAAGGGACTCTGTGCTGTGCTGTTCACAGTCTGCCCTTAGGGAGCTCCACCTGAGTTCAGCCCATGGGAAGGTCGTGGAGCAGTCTGGGCCCGGCTGGGGCCTGGCAGCTCTCCAGGCCTCCCTCTGAGCAGCTGCTTCCCTCCTGGGCAGGGAGAGCTTTGCTGCAGCTCTCCTGCAGTGTGCACCCCCACAGCCAGCTCCTTCCCCTCTCTCCTCCCCACAGAGGCGAACCTCGAGTCATGGACACGCCAGGAAGAGAGCCAAGGTAGGAGCTCTGCTGCTGGCCCCTCCTGGCCTGTGGAGCTGGGTTGGGATCCCAGCCCCAGGCTCTGTGCACCTCAGGCCTCCCTCCACCCGAGCTCCTGGGCTCTCCTGTGCCTGGCTGGCACAGCTCTGGCCTCTTTGTCCCCCGTGGGAGGCAACCTCCCAGAGAGGCCCTGAGGGGGGGTGGGGGGGGGTGGGTGCAGGGTTTGGCTGAAGCATTTTTTTCCTGAGCACTGCAACCCAAAGCCCCCAAAGCCATCAGGCCACAGAGCCTTGTGGAGTCCTTGTGCCTGGAAGAGGCCTGGCTGAAGGGAGGGGGGAAAAAATCCTCTGCTGTGGGACTCTGAAGCTGCTGCTTGCTGCAGGAAGCTGCTTTGAAGTCCTCCTCAATGAAGAGTGACTGCAGGAGGGGCTTGGTGCAGCAGCAGCAGCATGAGCTGGGGCTGCTGGGCTGAGGGGCCCTGGCTCTAACCCTCTGTTCCTTCTCCAGTCTAATTCAAAGCTCAAACTGGTCAGGAGCTTGGCTGTGTGTGAGGAGTCGTCGAGCCCCTTCCGTAGATGGGCTGCTGGAGTCCCAGGTGAGCCTGGAATGAGGCAGGCTGGGCCTGGCAGCCCTGCCAGGGAGGAAACTGTTCCTCATGTCCAGCCTGAGCCTGCCCTGGGGCAACTTGAGGCCCTCCTTCTATCACTTGATCCTATGGAGCAGAGCCCACCCCCCCCCGGCTCCAGCCTTCTCTCAGGGACTTGCAGAGAGCCAGGAGGTCTCCCCTCAGCCTCCTCCAGCCTGAACCCCCCCCAGCTCCCTCTGCTGCTCCTCCCCTGCCCTGCTCTCCAGACCCTTCCCCAGCTCCATTGCCCTTCTCTGGCCCTGCTCCAGCCCCTCAGTGTCCTTCACTCCTGTTCAGGTTGTGGCCCTTCAGCTGATGCAGGACCACACCTGGCAGTCAGCAGCTTGGTGCTGTGGTGGGAGATCAGAGACCTCAGCTGGGGGGGAGGGCCAGGACCTGCCTGCTGTAGGCAGCCCTGAGGCCAGGATGGGCAAACATCAGCTGGGGGAGGCTGGGGTGCTGCTGGGGGGGGAGGCTTGGGTGCTGAGGGGAGCCAGGCAAGGCAGGGTTTCAGCAGTGACAAACGCTGCTGGGAGCCCCCTCAGAGCCTGCCAAAGGCTTCTGGGGGGCAGTGGGGCTGCTCTGTCTGCAACCTGTGACCTGAATCCCCCCTGGATCCCTGGTCCCTTCCCAGCTGCCAACATCTGCAGCCCTGGCAGTGTCCAAGGGACTCAGCCCAGCCTGCTCTGTTCTGTGGCAGGACATCATTCAGCTGCATGTCAGCTGCCCCTCGGACAAGGAGGAGGAGAAGTCCACCAAGGATGGGGCTGAGAAAGAAGAGAAAGAGAAGAATAAAGAAAAGGCCCCCAGGAAGATGCTTTCTCGAGGTCAGGAGCTGGGTTTGAACAGAGCAGGTCCTGGCCTGGCCACCTTGAGCATCCTGCTGGCCAGGAGCAGAGCTGCTCCCTGCTGCTGGCTGGCCAGGAGCAGGTCTCCTCTGGAACATCCTCTCTGGAGCAAAGCATGGGGAGGGAGGGAGGGAGACATTTCTCTGTCTCCCAAGCGCCTTGCAGGCTCTCTGCAGGGCTTAGAGGCCCCTGGTGGCTTTGCCTCTGCACAGTGGCAAAGCCAAGAGCAGCACAGTGTGGACCTCTGCTTCCACTTTGGATTTGACTTCATGACCCCTGCCAAGGGTGACAGGGGGAGGAGGCTGCAGGGAGCTCAGTGCCTGTCACCCTGTGCTAGAAACTGGGCTTGAGCCCAGCTGAGCTGAACCCAGCCTGTGCAGCTTGTCCAAGGTGGGCTCAGAGCTGGACTCTCCTCGGTGCTGAGGGTGAAGCTGAATTCCCTCCATCAGCAGCAGTGTGGGGACCTCCTCCTCCTGCCTGCAGGAGCCTCCCAGCCCTGCCCTCCAGCCTGCTCTGCTCTGCTGCTTTGCTGATCTGTGCTGCTGCTGTTGTTGCAGATTCCAGCCAGGAGTACACAGACTCCACTGGCATTGACCTGCACGAGTTCCTGGTGAACACTCTGAAGAAGAACCCCAGGTGGGTGCCCAGGCAGTGGCTGCCTCCTGCTGCAGAGAGGGCAGAGCTGCTGGGCTGGGCTCTGCAGGCCCTGGGAGGGGAGGGCAAAGTGTTTGTGTGTGGCTGGGGAGGAGAGGACGCTGCAGAAGGTAGCTGGAAGTGTGGTTTGCTTCGTGGAATTCAGGGAATGCTGCTGAAAGGCAGCTGAAAGGTGGCCTCTGGAGTGGGTCCGGGGTGTGCAGCCTGCCTGAGAGCACTGCTGGCTGCAGCTCTTTGGGTGCCCTGGGGCAGGGAGGGGGCTGCCAAGCAGGGAATGTTGCTTCTGGGTCTCTGAAGGTGACCTCTCCCTTTCTCTGTTCCTTGGCAGGGACAGAATGATGCTGCTGAAGCTGGAACAGGAGATCCTGGAGTTCATTAGTGACAACAAGTAAGTGGGCACCGGGTGGGCAAGCTCCCTGAGATTGGCCTCCAGAGCTGGCACCGAAGCCTTGGCAGTGGGCATGAGCTGTGTGCCCAGCAACAGAGGGTGGTAGTGTGGAGGTTAAGAGCACCCAGGGGAGGAGGGGTTCTCTGGGATGCACTGGGTGAGAGGCCTCTTCCCCTCCACCTCCCTGTGTCCACCTGCAAGGACTCTGTGTCACCTCAGCTGGGTGTCAGCTGCTTTAGCTTCACAGCCACTGCCAGGGGCATCAGTGCCAGCCTGATGAGAGAGAGAGAAACCAGGGGCAGAATTCACAGCCTGGAGCAGGAGATGGAATCAGAGTGGGTTTGGTTGGGAAAAACCTTCCAGGTCATCAGACTCAACCATCAGCCCAAGTCTGCCAGGCGTGCTGCTGAGCCATGGCCTCAGCACCTCCTCTGCCAGGGCACCTGCCAGGGTGGGAGCAGCTGCAGCAGCAGCCCTGCTCGTGGCTCCTGTGCCTGCCCAGACCCCACCAGGAGCACCTCTGCACAAGCTGCTCCTCCTCCTCCAGGCAGGGCCTCTTGGAGCTGAGCCCCTGGGCCAGCCCCAGCTCTGTCTGGCAGGGCAGTGTGAGGGGCAGCACTTGGGCCATGGTGGCAGGGGCTGAGCTGGCATCCCTGCCCCGCTGGTGCCAGCTTGCTGTCATCTGTTCCAAGGCCTTTGATGCTTTCTCCCCTCAGCAACCAGTTCAAGAAGTTCCCTCAGATGACCTCATACCACAGGATGCTGCTGCACAGGGTGGCTGCCTACTTTGGCATGGACCACAACGTGGACCAGACTGGCAAGGCTGTGATCATCAACAAGACCAGCAGCACCCGCATGTACGAGGGGCCCCTGGGCTCCCCTCCCCTGCTCCCCCCGCCCCAGCCCTGCCTTGGCCCAGAGCAGGATGAGCTCCACAAGCAGGGCAGGGCCCCCATCCCTTCAGCCCTCATTTGCAAAGCCCCCCCCCCCCCCCCGAGCCCTCTGTAGTTCTCAGAGTAGGGCCAGGAGCTCTCAGCCCCTCCCTGGCACCCCCCCTGCAGAGCTCTGGGCTTACAAAGGCAGCTCTGGGCCTGGCTTTGCCTCTCTGAGCAGGCCTGGTTCTCCCTGCAGCCCTGAGCAGAGGTTCTCTGAGCACATCAAGGATGAGAAGAGTGCAGACTTCCCACAGAGGTTCATCCTCAAGAGAGATGATGCCAGCATGGACCGAGATGACAACCAGGTAAGGGTCAGCCAGGGGGGCTTTGCCTGCTCTCTGAAAGCCAGAGGCAGCTGCTGCAAGGTGAGAGCCAACCTCTGGGTGCCCTGCAGTGACCTCTAACAGCAGCTCCCACCCCACCCAGGCAGCAGCACCCAGACAGATTCCTGTGGGAATGCAGGAGGAATTTGTGTGGATTGTAAGGAAAGGGGGTGGGGAGGATCCTTCTCTGCCCCCTGAATGTCTCCTGGTGGCTGGGCCAGGCTCCGAGGTGAAGCCCTTGCTAAGGCCTCCTTGGGAGTGCCCCAGAGCGGAGCCTTGCCAAGCATCTCCCCCGTCCCTCCCTGGGGCTTGCAGTGAGTCGAGGTGGGGCCTGGCAGTGCTGCTGGAAGGGCTGTGGATGCCCTGTGGTGCTCAAGGCCAGGCTGGGTGGGTGGAACTGGCTGATCTTTGAGGTCCCTTCCAGCCCAGCCCCCTCCATGGATCTCGGGAGGTGTCCGTCCCTAGATGCCGGTGCCCGGCAGCTGGGGCCAGGGGCGGAGGCTGTGCCCACACCCAGCTAGAGTGCTGCCTGGGAATGCCAGCAGCTGGCTGCTGCCCCTGCTCCTGCTGGCAACTGCTGACCCCTGAGCTGTGTTTGTCCCTTCAGATCAGACTCCCCTTGCAGGATGGGAGAAGGAGCAAATCCATCGAGGAGCGGGAGGAGGAGTACCAGCGGGTCCGGGAGCGAATCTTCGCGCGGGAGGTGAGCTGGGGTCCCACCTGCAGCCCCCCACAGCCGGGGCAGGGGCTGGCCCTGGCTGTGCTGGGAGCTCACCCCCTGTCACTGCCTTTTCTCCAAGCTCCCTGCTGCTCTTGGTACCTGCCCTTGAGTTCCAGCTCCAGGCAAAGGGGTTGGTCAGTACCTGAAGGGGAGACCTTCTGGTGGCCTTCTGCTACCTGCAGGGGCCTGCAAGGAAGCCAGAGAGGGCTTGGAGTGACAGGATGAGAGGCAATGGCTTTGGGCTGGAGCAGGGGAGATCTTCAAGGACCCTTCCAACCCAACCCATTCCATGATTCTGTGCCTAAGGCACTGAGCTAGAGGAGCCACAGCTCCTGCTCCTTCCCCAGACTGCCCCATTTCAGGGGGCAGAGATGTGTGGGGACAGGCAGAGGAGCTGCTGCTGCTCCCTGTTGCCCAGCAACGTTGTCTGTCCAGCCTGGTTATGGCTTCCTTGAGACCTCTGCTGCCTCTGTGGAGCTCCTCCAAGCTGGAGCTGTGGTCCCTGCTCATGTCTGGCTCAGAGAGGCTGCTGTTCTCTGCTGGCTTGAGTGCTGTCTGCCAGCTGGAGGCAGCTCCCCTTGCTGTTCCAAGGGGCAAATGATGGAATCAGGGACAATTCGAAGGGCCAGTTTGCCATGGATCACGTTCAGAGTCCAGCTCCTTGCCTGCTGCCTTGCAGTGTCTTAGGGACAACACCTTTGTGTTTGTCCTGGTGGGCACTGCCAGGTGCCTGGCACAGGAGGATGCTGGGGCAGCTGCTGTGCCAAGGCTCTGGTCAGGCAGTTTCACCATGGCCTTGCCTCACATGCACAGCCCAAAGCCATCAGCAGGCAGCTCTGCCACAGCCCTGGAGCAGGGCAGGTGCTGACTCATGGGTGGGCATCTCCTCAGCCTTGCTCTGTGTCTGGGGGCTTGGAGTGTGACCTCCAGAGGCAGGGGTGGCTGTCACAGCGGGGGCTGGGCTGGCTTGGAACCCTCTGCCTTTTGCCCTGGCTGTGAGAGCTGTGCCTGAGGCCCTGCACTGCTGGTGCTTTGCTCCTCTTTGCTTTGAAATTGCCTGAGTTTGCTTTCCAAGTGACTGAGCCTCCCTTTTCTCTCCTTCCCTCCCCACCTCCATGTCTTTCTCCATGCCTCCAGACTGGCCAGAATGGATATCTGACGGACAGCAGGTGAGTACTGCCCAGAGACACTGCTGGCAGCTCTCTGAGGAGAGCTTCCCCTGGACCTGGATGAAGCTCCCTTCCAACCCAACCCCTTGCATGGCTCTCTGATCACCAGGGCTGGCAAGGCCTCCACCAGCCTTGTCTCAAGGCCTTTAGCAGGGAGGGCTTTAGCGAGGGGCCAGGCTCTCACCCCCTGGCGTCTTCCAGGCTGGCATCTGGCTGAGGAAAAGGCCAGGGGAGCCCAGCAGGGTCTGGGGTCTTCAGTGCATGCCCAAGAAAGCTGGGGGCCCAGGGGAGGCAGCCAGAGAGCCCCCGTGCCGTGTGCCTGTGCCCTGCCGGGGCCGGGAGCTGTCCCTGTCCCTGCGCTCTGACTCCCGGTCCCGCAGGGGCGCCCGGGACAGCCTGAGCCGAGCCTGCAGCAGCCGGCAGAGCAGCACCGAGAGCGAGGCCAAGGCCCTGGAGCCGCGGCCCTGGAGCAGCACCGACTCGGAGGGCTCGGCCCGCAGCCTGCGGCCGCCGGTCACCAAGGCCAGCAGCTTCAGCGGCATCTCCATCCTCACCCGCGGCGACAGCAGCGGCAGCACCAAGGGCAGCGCCGCCGGCAGGACCTCCCGGGCAGGTACCTGCGGCCCCGGCACCCCCTGCCCCTCCCTGGGGTTGGAGCTGTTGATCTTCGAGGTCCAGAGGCAGAATTAAAACTGCAGGACAAAGACTGACCTGAGTGCTGACCTGCATTAACCTCAAGGAAAGCAAGGCTGGGGCAGCAGCACTCTGAGCTGGGTCAGGAACTGGCTGGAGGGCTGAGCCCAGAGAGTGGTGGTGAATGGTGCCACAGCCAGCTGGCAGCCAGGCACTAGTGGTGCCCCCCAGGGATCAGTGCTGGGCCCCATGCTCTTTAACATCTGTATCAATGATCTGGATGAGGAGATTGAGTCAGTCATCAGTAAGCTTGCAGGTGACACCAAGCTGGGGGCAGGAGTTGATCTGTTAGAGGGTGGGAGAGCTCTGCAGAGGGACCTTGACAGGCTGGGCAGATGTCCAGGGCATGAATCCTGTGGCTTGGAGGTTCCAACCTCACCTCCTGGGCTCTGCTCCTGTTGTGCTCAGGGCTGCCACTTCCCTCTGATTCCTGCAGCTGCCTCTAGGGCTGATGCAGCAGCTGCTGGCAGCAGCTCTTTGAGGATCTGTCCCAGCCTCATGCAGAGCAGGCCAGGGGCTGCTCCCTTCCCTTTTTCTGTACTTCCCCCTCCAGGTCTCCCCTGGGAGCAGGAAGCACTTTGCTCTCCAGGCTTTATGTAAGGGGAAGTGTTAGAAACATCCTGGGAGAAGACAAAAAAAAAACAATCCAAAGGAGTTCTCACTTGGGGGTAAAACCAAAACCCAACCTCCATCCCCTCCTGCTCCTGTGGTGGAGGAGGAAGAGCTGAGGGCTCTGGGGCTCAGCCTTTGGGCAGCAAAACATTCCCCCCTGCAGCCCGTGGCTGCTGATCCAAGAGCTCCTCAGCAGAGTGCCTGGAGGTTGGCTGCTGAAATGCAGGAGATCAGAGGCAGGGATTAGGCAAACAGCAGCCACTGGTTCCAGAGCTGCTTTCATTTCTGGAGGAGTGGATTGCAGAGCCCTCCCCAGCAGGCTGCCCTGCAGCACCCAGCATGCTCCTTCCTAACCATCTTCCCTGCCAGGGGAATGGCTTTCAGCCTGCCAGCCTCTCTTCCCTCACAGTGACCAACCCTGCCCTGCCTTTCTCTCTTCAAGGTTTGGTTCTAGGTGCCCCTGAAGCCTGCAGCCAATCTTCCTCCTCCCAGCCCAGCCGTGGCCTCTTACCCTGCACAGCCCCCCAGCCACAGCCCCCCCAGCAGCCACCACCACAGCCCCAGGGACTCCCAGCTGCAGCCCAGCAGCAGCCAGCCATCAGCAACCACCTGATGTCCCAGGTGAGTCCCTGCAGGGTGCCCAGGGCTGGGGCAGCTCCTTGGGCACACAGGTGGGAGGCATAAGCAGAGGCAGCCTGTGCCCGGAGGGCCCTGGGCCCACGGCTGCCCACTGAGGGCACCCAGCACCCACACTTGCTGCCAGCTGGGCATTGGCAGCCCCTCCAGAGGCTTTGCTGTGGCACATCTCAGCTTGCCAACCTCTTCTCCATCTGCTCAGGGCAGCAGCCCTCCTGGCAAGGGACCTGTGGCCCTGTGCTGGGTGGCAGGGTCACGTTCTGGGCGCAGCATAAGCAGCAGCTGGGTTTGAGGTCCCCAGTGCTGAAATCCCTGGCTGGCCTCTGCCAGAGCTGGAGCTGTGCCTGGGTGCATTCTGCAGACCCTCCCTGAGTGATCCCAGGTGATGTTTCCTGGCTCACAGAGCTGTGGTGAGGATGGAGGCCTCTGGAAGGCCCTGGAGGGTGCAGCCCTACCTGCTGTGTTCTGCTGCACAGCCCCAGAGCTGCTGGCTTTGGCTGGAGACTGGAGCTGCCTCCTGGTCAGTGGGTCCAGAGCTGGGTGGGGGACATGGGAAGGGGCCTCAGCACCTTCCTGACCTGCCCTGTCCACAGCCCTGCCCTGTCCACTCTGGGCCTCAGCCTGCCTAGGAGTGTTAGGGGGACCCTTTCTGCTGCATCTCCTCCCCCTTGTGTCCTGCAGCAAGGAACTGTCACAGTGGAGCTCTCCAGGCTGTGGCTGGCCAGGGAGGGTGCTGGATAGCCTCATCCAGGCTCCCTCTCCCACGAGGTGATGGAGCAGGTGATCTGCTGAGGTCCCTTCCAAGCTGGGCTGTTCTGTGGCTCCAGATGTTTCCAGTGGGCTGGAACAGGAGGAGGAAACAAACCTCCACCAGCTCCTGCTGCAGCAGCAGGGACAGCTCCTGGCTCTGTGTGGAGCTGTGGCATGGCAGGGGCAGAGCACAGTGCCCTGGGTGGGAGGTTTGGGGACCCAAGCAGGAGCTGGAGGCTTCTGGAGGTTGCTCCAGGATCATGATGTGCTGATGGGGTTTGGTGTTCTGCTTTCTGCTCTTGGGCTGGTTGGTGGTTTAGGTCCTGCAGGAACTTTTTCTTTCCATGTGTTTGGCTGTTGGTGAAAGGTCTGAAAATGCAGAGTTTGTGTGTCCCCCCCCTCCCCTGCCACCTTCTGCTTCAGAGGTCAAATCAGTGAGCAGGAATCCAACCCAGTGCTGGAGGTTCAGTGCCCAGAGCACCCTCTGTGGTGCTTGAGTTGGGTCTGGTCATGAAGGGGCAAGCAGCAGGTCCTGGCAGTGCCCGAGGCAGAGAGGCCTCTGCAGGAGGCAGGGCTGAGGAGGGAAGGCCACAGAGCTCTGCAGAGAGAGCTGCCAGCTGGTGCCACCCACAAGTGGGCAGTGGAGTGAGAGAGGCACAAAGGTGGTGCTGGGGGAGGAGGCTCTCCTGCTGCTGGTGCCTGAGGCTGGCCTGTGTGGAGCTGTGTCACTGCCCCTGCCGGGCAGGAGCTGCTCGGGGGACAAGGCCACCCCTGCCCGAAGCCAGGGGCACCCCCATGCTGCTCCCCCTGCTTCCCAGCCCCTGCACTGCCCCCCCACATGTCTGCAGCTGGCTCACTGGACTAACCTTCTTGTTCCTTCTTTCTCTCCTCCCTCCCTCCCCTCCTCCCCACCCTGTTCCTTCCCAAATCTCTCTCCTCCACTTCCCTTCTCTGCTGGTCTTAGCCGGTCCCAGCGCTGCAGCCTGTTCAGTATTCTCCAAGCTCCTGCCCCCAAGTCCTCTTGCCAGTCTCTCCACCCCAGCAGTACAACTTGGTATAAACCCCATTTCCTCTTCTGCACCTTCTCTGTTGTCCTCCTGTGCTGTGTTTGTGTCGTTTGAGCTTTTGCTGGCCAGGTCCGGCGTGGCCGCTGCCCTCCCTGGGGCTGGGATTCCTGCAGGCTCTGGGGCTCCAGGCAGGGGGGAGCCTGAGGCCTGGAGGAGCCCAGGGCTGGGCACCAACTGCAGTGGCAGATGCCAAGCCCAGAGCTCCAGCAGGGGGCCGGGCTGGTGCCCAGCACCGGGGTCCAGGGGCAGTGGCTGCCCTGCCTGCGGCCTCAGGCGGCTCCTGCGCCTCGGCCCCACCGGGTCGGGAGTGGTGGATCCCAGGGGATGTGGCCTCTGGGCTGGGGCCACCTCTGCCTGTGTGGGGCCCCCCCCACGTCACCAGTGTCTGCTTGAGCATCCAGGGCCCCCCAGCAGCTCGCATGCCCCTGCCCCTGCCCTGCAGAATGCTCTTTGTCCGTGGCTCGTTCCTGGGGAGCTGTCTGGGGCGAGCTCCACACAGTGCCGGCAGAAGGGGCTGCAGTGTGCTCGGCAGAGCTGTGCCCTCCGTGCTGCTGCCCCTCATGCTGTGCCCCTGCACCCTCCCCCCTTGTCCCCTCTGCAGGCCGAGGAGCTCAGCAACCCCTTCGGGCAGATCAGCCTCAGCCGCCAGGGCTCCACGGAGGCCCCGGACCCTTCCTCGGCCATGTTCCAGTCCTCCCTCATCTCCCAGCACCCCCAGCAGCCAGGATTCATCATGGCCCCCCCCGGGCAGCCCATTCCCACCTCCAACTACTCTGCCTCAGGGCACACGGCCCCCACACAGCAGGTGCTGCAGCCCCAGGGCTACATTCAGCCTCCCCAGCAAGTAAGGCCAAGCAGAAGGCTTGGGGGGGGGGGGGGACACAGCCCTCAGCCCAGAGCTGGCAGGCAAAGAGGCTGCTGGGGAGCAGCCCCCCCCAGGACAGGGCCTTGAGAGGGGGTCCCCTCTTTTTCTGTGCCCCCTTGTGATGGGTCACTGCGGGGGGGGGGCAGCACACAGCTTTTGCCAGGCACAGGATGGTCTCTGCCCTTGAGCTGAGGCTGTGCCCTGTGCTCCACGCTGAGGGGCCGTGCAGGGGCTGGGCAGGGGCTGGGCAGGGGCAGGTGGGGAGGGGCTGGGAAGGGGGCGGGCAGGGAGGAGGTGGGGAGGGGCTGGGAAGGGGCGGGTGGGGAGGGGCTGGGCAGGGGGCGGGCGGGGAGGGGCCATTAGGGGGCGGGCAGGGAGCAGGTGGGGAGGGGCGGGGGAGGGGCTGGGCAGGGGCGGGGGGGCTGGCAGGGGGCGGGCGGGCAGGGGCTGTGCTTCCCGGAGGGGCCGGAGCCGCAGCCCTGGGTGGTTGCCTTCGGCCGGGGGCAGGCCCTGGGGGGGCAGCAGCGTTCCTGGCGCCCCTCTCCTGCCTGCTCACCTCTGCTTCTCCTCCCGGTGCTGCAGATTCAGGTTTCTTACTACCCTCCTGGGCAGTACCCCAGCTCCAGCCAGCAATATCGATCCCTCAGTCACCCAGTGGCCTACAGCTCCCAGCGCTCCCAGCAGCTGCCCCAGCAGTCCCAGCAGCCTGGTAAGGGGGTGGGGAAGGGGGGAGGGGTCCTGCTTCCCTTCCCTGCCGCTCTCCGTGGCTCTTAAGGGTCTCCCACCTGCGGTCTGGGGCCAGGCTGCTCTTCCCTGGACCCTCCGGCTGGAGAGTCCTCTTGGCTCCACTCAGGAAGGTTGAACCTTGGCTGCAGAGGCTGTCTGGAGCCTTTTCTCCTCCCTGAGCAGGCAGTGAGGTGCTGTGAGGGGAGGGAAAGCCAGGAGCTTCCTCCAGGGCTTCTCACACCTGCACAGGGGAAGCCCTTTTCCCTCTCTAGCAACAAATGAGGAGGAAGGGCAGGGGCTGAGCCCTGCTCTGCTCCCCTGGGGGATAGTGCCAGCACTGAAGGCTGTTGATGGTCCTTACAGCCCCCTGGGAGCTGTTTCAGAGCCCCAAGGCATTTGGGGCTCCCAGTTTCAACATCAAGCCTGAGCTTTTACTGGACACAAACCTGGAGGCTTGGGAGCCCCCCTCAAGGTGGGAGCCCCACGTGGAGCTGCTCCACTGAAGCTCTCTTCCCCCAGGTTTACAGCCAATGATGTCCAACCAGCAGCAGACCTACCAAGGTGTGATGGGGGTGCAGCAAGCACAGCCCCCAGGGCTGCTCAACAGCCAGAGGAGCAGCCTGGGGGGCCAGATGCAGAGTGTGATGGGGGTGCAGCAGGCACAGCCCCCAGGGCTGCTCAGCAACCAGAGGAGTGGGGTGGGCAGCCAGATGCAAGGCCTGATGGTGCAGTACACTCCACTGCCTTCCTACCAGGTAGGCACCAGCTGCTTGCTGCTGAGGGGCTGCTGGGGTGGGCTGGGGGGGGGGGGGCCCTGAGCTGTGCAGGCCATGCCCCAGTCCTGTGCCTGAGTGCTGGAGCCCAGGGGGGAGACTTTTCCACCTGGAGCAGATGCTGCATGCTGGGCAGCTTGGGGGAGGCTTGGGTCTGTGTGGGCCATGTCTGGAGAAGGGCTGAGTGTGGCTGGAGCCTTCCCCTTTACCTTTGCAGCAGAGCTGGGGGGGGGGGGTCTCCCCCTTGCCAGGGCACAGTTTGCTGTGGGCTCCTGGCACCTCTTGCCCACTGCAGGGACCTCTCTGGTGTCTCCCTGGGGCCGGCTCCTGCTCTGTGCTGTCATTCCAGGGCTGCTGCTTTCCTCCCTTCACAGGTTCCTGTGGGCAATGAGTCCCAGAGTGTGGTCCAGCAGCCCTTCCAGCAGCCTGTGCTGGTGCCAGCCAGCCAGTCTGTGCAGGGGGGGCTTCAGGCTGGGGGGGTCCCCATCTACTACAGCGTCCTCCCCCCCGGCCAGCAGAACGGCACCAGGTAAAGCTGCTGCAGCGCTGCCCCGGGGCTGCCGGAGGGCCATCGCCTCCTGCCCCTGCAGGGCTCCAGCTGTGGCCTCCCTGCAGCTCAGCTCAGGCCCTGGGGGAGCTGCTGGCCGCCTGCAGAGCTGGTCAGACTCTTTGCCCCCTTGCCCAGCCCCTCACCAGTGCTCTCTCTGCTTCACAGCCCTTCGGTGGGGTTCCTCCAGCCCCCGGGCTCTGACCAGTATCAGATGCCACAGTCCCCTTCCCCCTGCAGCCCACCACAGATGCAGCAGCAGTATTCAGGTAAGAGGGCTGGGGGCTGGCTCTGCTCAGCTAGCTCAGCTCAGGCTGTGGTGGGGCTGCAGAGGGCACAGCTGCCAGCTCAGAGCCAGCTCCAGCAGCTTCTCTGCACTGGGTCTCCTTAGTCTCGCCCATCCCACTGGGCACGGCCAGTGCCTGGCATCTCCTTGCCACCCAGGTTTGGAGCTGCTGGGGGCTGCAGAATCCCTCTGCTGGCACTGTGGCTCCTGGGGAGCACAGGGTGAGAGGAGCATCAAGACTGCTGCAGCCTGGGGGCCCTGGTGAGCTGGTGCAAGAGCCGGGGCTGGGGTGCTCAGGCTCTGTGCCTGGCTCTGGGGTTAGGTCCTTTGCCTGAGGCTCTGCTGAGATGCTCAGAGGTCAGCCCCTTGCCTTCAGTGTGCCCCCTCTGGTGCCAGCTGTGGTGCTCAGGGGGACACTGGACAGGCTTTTTGGCAGCCCCCCTGGGCAGGCAGGAGTGGCAGAGGAGAGGACACAGAGGGGGAGTGTAGGGCAGAGTGTGAAGCTGCCCAGAGCCTGGGCAACCTTCCTGCTGCTGTCCCTGCCCAGGCGTGAATCCATCGGGCCCTGGCATGGTCGTGATGCAGCTGAACGTCCCCAACGGCCCCCAGCCCCCCCAGAACACCCCCGTGGTGCAGTGGAGCCACTGCAAGTACTACAGCCTGGAGCAGAGAGGGCAGAAGCCAGGAGACCTCTACAGCCCTGACACCAGTGCCCAGGTGGGGAGAGGGGGGACCCCAGCAGCCCTGCAGGGTGGGTGGGCTGGGGGCTGAGCTCTGCAGCTCCCTGAGAGGAGGCTGGGGGGAGGTGGGGTTGGCAGTACAGGAGAGGAAGTGGCCTGGAATTGTGCCAGGGGAGGTTGAGGTTGACCATGAGGAACAATTCCTGTCCTGCCAGAGTGGGCAGGGGCTGGCACAGGCTGCCCAGGGAGGTGGTGGAGTCCCCATCCCTGGAGGGCTTCAAGAGCCCTGTGGCCGTGGTTTGGTGCCCAGGGTGGTGCTGGGCTGGTGCTGGGCTGGATGCTCTTGGAGGCCTTCTCCAACCCAGCCAGTTCTGTGACGGGGGGGTGGGCTCCTCTGGAGGTGGGTGTGGGGCTGGTGAGAAGCCCTGGGGGCTGCCTGATGCTCTCCCCTCCAGGCCAGCACCCAGCTGAGCAGCCCCATCACGTCCCCCACCCAGTCCCCCACGCCCTCGCCTGTCAGCAGCCTCAGCAGCGTCTGCTCGGGGCTGAGCCCCCTGCCTGTCCTCACCCAGTTCCCCCGGCCCATGGGCCCAGCACAAGGTAAGGGCCAGCAGGGGGGCTGGGGCTGCTCCAGAGCCTGCTGAGGGCCCCTCCAACGCTGGGCTGCTCCCCAGGTGATGGTCGCTACTCCCTGCTGGGCCAGCCGCTGCAGTACAACCTCTC